>JAINUW010000251.1:0-80000 GCA_020205615.1 Panax quinquefolius | reverse complement strand
ATCTATTTTTAAAGGAAAATTAATTATTGTGGTAATGTGGTAAATTATGATAATTATTATATACGATTTTAAGATTCTTGAAAAGAATGCTTTAGGTAATAAAGTATTTTCGAATTTTAATCTAATTTTTAATTCTGGATCATAGTGCCTTGACACGGGCAATTCTCTAATCATATAATAAAAGCAGAACCCATTTTTGAATCTTTCATTTGACACAAAAACAAATAATAATAGACCTGGAAGACAGTTGATTAGATTCTAACTTAATTTTCCAACTTAATCTAAAAGGCTATATTTCTTCCTTGAATCAGATTCGGAATTCACTCATTTCATCAAAATCTCTCTATTGTTTTCACACAAGCGTTCTAATCTATCTTATTATTATTCACTACACACACACACACAAAAACAAATAATAATAGTACTAAAAATAAATCTATATAATAAAATAGCAGAACCGTTTTGAAATGAACCCGGTTTTATAAATAAAGATGAATTTTCTATAAATATTATTTTTGAATATTATGGAATAATTTGATATAATGTTATAGTTGTGGGTAATATTTATAAATTTTGCAAAGTATACAAGTGGTTATATTATATTATTCGATTGGTGGGGAATATTAGGTTTAGCGAGGAATATTAAATGCAATGACTCAATCATTGGTGGACCCTAGCGAAATTATTATCGGATTGAAAAAAGACAAAAATATTTTATTGAAATAACGGCGGAAGTTTTACTGGTTGATCTTTGTTGAACTACTTTCGGTAGTAAAAATGCGATGTCGTGTGGTTGCATAGTAGCACACGGTATTGATTATTGATCTTTATGTGAAAGTCAACTTGGTTTGATTCCATTATTGTCATTAATAATATGAATTATTATAGCGATAATGACGTTTTGTTTTATTATTATTATTAGCGTAATAAAAGCGAAACATCTTTTATATAAAACGAAATACTTTATTAAAGTTATTTTATAAATAAAATATATTATATTTTATTATGCATAGTGTTTTGCGTAGTGTTTTGCATAGTGTTTTGCGTAGTGTAAAAATGTTTTTATATAAATAGAATATATTATATTTTATTTAAAAGATTTTTCTTTAAATATGGATGTCAGTTAAAGTAAATCAATACGATAGTTTCATGGATTAATTCTTATGCATTCCATTTTCTATAAATAGAAGCTCGTTCCTTCATTATTTTCTTTACGAATTCATTGAAACTACAGAGAAATTATAGAGAAGCTATAGAGAAAAGTTATAGAAAGAAGAAGAGTATACTACTTCTTCCTTCATTTATTCTTATATTAGGTTCTTTTACGGTAAGGGTGTTATTCTTTCTTCTTGAAGAGAACTTACATTATTCCATTCATTTATTATTACATTGGAATAACTTTTGTAAAAAGTGGCATACCTATCATAACTTTTGTATCTGTGGTATACCTATACTTGGTGAAATCCTTATGTTATTCCATTGCTTATTATTACATTGGAATAACTTTTGTATCTGTGATTTTACCTATACTTGGTGACATTCTTATTATTACATTTGGAACATCACATGCATGTGTTTTTTGGGGACTGGTTAAAATCTTTATTATTATTACATTGGAACATCACATGCATGTGTTTTACAGGACTGGTTAAATTTTATTATTATTACATTTGGAATATCACATGCATGTGTTTTTTAGGACTGGGATGCTTTTCGTCTTGGAATATCTACATTGGAACATCATCTTTATTATTACATTGGAACATCACATGATTGTGAATTTCACGACACAGTTCAGATTATTATTATTACATTGGAATAACTTTGTACATCTGAAATCTGCGTGCGTGGTGATTTCTTTTGTTATTCCATTCTTTATTATACCCGGTTGGTTAAAACTTTGACTTACATACTCCATGAAATTAGTAGAATATCCTTGATATTTGCGTTTCATCGATATCTTTTCATGGAAATATTCTTACGATCATTCTTGAATTTTACTCTCTGAAAGATATCGTGTTGACAATTTGGGCGTTAAAATTCTGGATAAAATAATTCTTGAACTTGTTTTATTGAATTCTTATATCATTGTCATCATCCTCATTTTATATTTTTTTTTAAAGTCATACGTGGCTTTGTAGAGCATGGATGGACTTGGTATGATTATGACCGAGGATTATTGGTTGTAATCATGGTAGTAATGTTACAAATGATGTGGTAAAAAAAAAAAAAAATCCTCGATGGTAGTAGTGCGTTGATGGGCCGATTGTTGGCATGATCATGACCATTAATGAATACCTGACTATTCTTGGCGTAGTGCGAGAATAATTGTGATCGTGATCTTAAAGAATATCCTTGGCCGTAGTGCGGGGTGATTCGATGATGTGGATTATTTATTAAAAGTGAGTCTCGGCTATAACGATGATGAAAAACCTTTTAAAATCATAAAGATAGTAGATTTTATTTTCTACTTGACTCTTTTAATGGATTGCGTATTCATTGCAGATTAAAGCGGTTTATACATTGTATTTTATCGGTTTAACATTGTTGAAGACTATTGATAATTTATTTTGCATTATCTTAGTCATAATATTTCTTCTTGGGCTAGTTGAGCTCACCCTTTCTTTCCTTTATTCTCTTGAGGAAATGAGAATATAAATTTGGGACGAGTCGGGGAAGCAGTGATGGTCTGAAGATAGCATTAGTAGTCCTCACTATTACGTGAAATAGTGTGATAATAATTATAATGAGGACTTTTTGTTTGAGTTTGTATAATATCTAGTAAGCGATATTTGTATTTAAACTCACGATTTATATAAATATTATACCACACAGTTATGTTAATAAGTTGTATTTAAATTACATACCATGTAAGTGGCGACCCATGGGTGATGTATACCTAATTTTGGGGGCGTCACGGTTAATATCAAAAGCTAAGGATATGATCCACAGCTAAGATGTGAAAAAGTACTAGGAGGGAGGCAGGGAATACCTTGTTAGTATGACCTACTAAGTTTTTGTCTTTATTTTATTGGTGGGTCGAAATATAAAGATAATTGTTAAATGTCGATTAATCTTTTGTTTTGTGGCGATGTCTGAAAATGACATCGAGAATGTTGAGAATAGCAATGGAGCCTGAGCGATCGTTGATTCACCACATATCGATAATCGGGATAATGTGCATCGGGAAGCGACAATCCTCATCTGAAACAACAACAACGACCAAATGATGAATGATCAAATGTTGAGCTTTATCGAATTTATCTGGCAATGATGAGGCGACTCACATCCAAAAGCGTGGGGTGGAAACACGGAAAACTCTCGGTGATCACATTTAAACAATTCGAGGCTGGGACCACCGGAGTTTAAGGAGAACAAAAACCACTTGGCGGAAGCATGGATAAAAGCAGTTACGAAGATATTTGATGTCTTGGGATGCTCAGGAAGCAAAAGGTTCCACTTCTTGCCTTTATGTTGCTTGGCGGAGGCGGATTCTTGGTGGGAATCGGTAAAAGCGTACTCGACTTCTTTGTCTTGAAGATATCTTGGGAGAAGTTCGGGAGGCATTCAGCGACAAATACTTTCACGAAAGTATTACCACATGAAGGAGGTGGAGTTTATCAAGTTGGAACAAAACAATATGGCCAGTAATACATGATACGAGGCAAAATTTGCGGAGTTATCACGGTTCGCGTCCCAACTTGGTGGATAATGAAGAGAGAATGGCGCGAATGTTTTTAAGAGGTTTGAAGTGGAATCGTCGACATCTTATTTCTCGTAAAGCGTGTTTGTATTGGATGTTGTAAATAGGGCTCGATTAGTGGAAGCGCGATAACGAGTCAGCCTTAACTAAAGAAGCGGTAAAGCAAAGTTATAATACCGGTGAGTAGTCATGAGCGGTGACAATGGCGTGGAGGAATCAGCGGGCGGATATGGTAACCACTTGGTGGTAATCGGGCCAAAACAATAGAATGGACATTTCAAAAGCGGAGATTCAACATGATGGAAAGGCGTCGGCCTGACACCGTTGTTAAGGAAGGAAAAGACCACTATCGTATGCTTGAAATGCGGAGAAGAGGACACATCGGTCCGAGCTGTGCCATCTTAGTCAAGCGTGTTATAATTGTGGAAGAAAGGTCAACAGCTCGATTTTGTCGTTCTGAAGAAGACAAATTCAACTAGGATGGAGCACCAAAAGTAGTCGAAAAAAGTCAAAACCCGTGGTCTGAGGAGGCGTTTGTTGTGACCTCCCGAGAGAGCGAGGAACGAATGAGGTCATCACGGGTAAAACTTCATAAACTCTAATAAATCTACACTTTATTTGATCTGGGTTCTACCCATTCTTTTATTTCTCCTACTTGCGCTCATCGATTAAATTTGACTCAGGAGAAATTAGACTTTGACTTATCTGTGGAAACTCAGTTGGGAGAAACCTTCATTACATCCAACTTTGTTTATAAGTCTTGTTTGGTTCAATCGGTACCCTCACATTACTGTCGATCTTATTTCATTAAAAATACTTGCATTTGGCGTGATTACAAGGGATTGATTGGTTAACTACTTATCATACAAAAATTGATTGTTTTAAATAAGGTTGTTAGCTTTCGTATTCTAATCAACCTATTATCTTGAATTGAAACGACCAAACCATTAAAATCAATCACGGTCAAATCGAGCCATAAAAGCTATTAGTTTATTGAAAAATGGATGTCGAGCTTTCTTAGCTCATATCACGATTTAAACAAAAATAAATCGGTTTTGAAGCGATATTTCTATTGTTAATAAATTTCTGACGTATTCCCGAAGAACTTCAGGCCTACCCCGGCGTGAAATTGAATTTTGTATCGACCTTGAACACAGTACAAAACCTATTTCAAAGCCCATGTCGAATAGCTCTATTGAACTTGAGGAGTTAAAGACCCAATGCGAGGGAATTGTTAGACATTGGCTTTATTAAGTCTAGTACTTCTCCTTGGGGTGCTCTGTTACATTAAGTGAAGAAGAAAGATGGGAGTATCGACTTTGTATTGATTATCGGGAGTTGAATCATGTCACCATCAAAAAATAGGTATCCATTGCCACGCGTATTGATGACTGTTTGACCCGATTCTGACGAGGCGAAATTCTTTTCAAAGATTGATCTTAGTTAGGATATCACCGATTGAAGATTAGAACCGTGACATTCAAAGGCGGCTTTTCGGAACTTCGATGCGGGCATTATGAATTCTAGTCGTATCCTTTGGATTGACTAATGCTCCTCTTTGCCTTCATGGATATGATGAGCCAGTATTGAGGAATATTTAGATCACTTTGTGGTGCGTCTTTATTGATAACATCCTTATATTTATTCCAAAAGCGTAGTGAAGATCGTGAAAGCGACACTTGGTGACACTCCAAAGCTTAGTGAATATAAGCTTTATGCGAGTTGAAGAAATCACGAGTTACGGCTTGAAGAAGTAGCATTCCTTGGGCCGTGGTATCAAGTCGTGGAATATCTGTTGACCCGTGAAGATTGAAGCTATTGAAAATTTGGGAACAACCTAAATCGATGGCCAAAATCACGTAGCTTTCTCGGTTTAAATTTGGTTATTATCGGAGATTAAGTGGAAGGATTTTCTCGAATCGCTACTCCGATGACTCGGTGACTCGAAAATCTGAAGTTTCGTTGGAAGCGAAGAATGTGAGAAGAGTTTTCAAGAACTTCGAAGAGACTTATTTATTTTGTTACGTGAATACCATTTGGCTCGGAGGGATTTGTCATCTCTGATGATGCTTGAGCAAAAGGTTGGGATGTGTTCTTATCGACATGGAAAAGTTATAGCTTTATGCCTCGTGACAACTCAAAGAATATGAGAGGAATTATCCTACTTCGTGATGCAGGTTAGCGGTTGTTATCTTCTTGCTTAAAATTTGGAGCATTACTTGTATGGGGAGAAAGTGGAGATCTTCTGGATCGTAAAAAGCCTCGAATATTTCTTCACTCAAAAGGAACTCGACGTGCGACAACGGCGTTGGCTTGAGCTGTTGAAGATTATGATCGTACCATCGATACCATCACGGGAAAGCGAGCGTGGTAGGTGATGCGTTGAGTAGAAGATCGTATCTGAAATCTGAGTGCGTTATTATCGACCTGAAGGCCCATTTGTGTGACTTGCAAGGATGGAGATAGAGTTAAAGACTCGAGGGACGCGTGTGATGATAGCGAATATCTGAGTAGAGCAGAGCTTTAATCGATAAAGTTAAAGGCTGCTTTCGAGCTCTGGACACAGGCGTCGTATGAAAAAGAAAGTCTGAGAGGGTCTTTATCTTGGGAAGCAAGAATCGATGAAGAAGGAATACTTGAGTCGACTCCGGACTTTGTGTTCTAACGACCACGATTTAAAGTATAATATCATGATGGGCGCCTGACACACCATTTGCGATCCATCACAGGAGTACGAAAATGTATCATGATATTAAATCGTACATTTTGGTGGAAGCAATATGAAGAGAGAGATAAGCGGCTTGTTTATCTCGAGGTGTCTAACTTGTCAGCGAGTTAAGCGGACATCAAGTACCAAAAGGTCCATTCTGACCACTTGAAATTCGAGAATGGAAGTGGGGAGCACATTACCATGGATTTAGTTCTGGGTCTTCTAAGGTTTCTCGAGGCGTTGATGCGATTTGGGTCATTGTTGATAGATTGACCAAATCGCTCATTTCTTCTGCCGTCTGAGAAACTTATACACTTGAGCGTCTTGCTTTCGTATGTACATAAGCGAGATTGTAAAATTGCGCATGGTATCTTGGGTATCCATAGTTTACGATCGAGACCAGATTTACTTCACGATTTTGGGTTGGTTTGCAAAAAGCTATGAGCGCGGACTTACGATTTAGCTCGGCGTATCATCCTCGAGACGGACGGACGATCGGAGAGGACTATTCAAACTCTTGAAGATCTATTAAGACTACGTGTTCTTGATTTGAGGGAGTTGGGACAAGTTTTTACCATTGGTGGAGTTTTCTACTGACAGCGATTATCAAACCAAGTATTGGCATGGCTCCATTCGAGCGTTGTATGGAAGAAAAATGTCGTTCTCGATTATCTTTGGGATGAGGTGGGTGAAGCAGCGTTGTTGGGGCCGGAGTTGAATGCGTATGACTACGGAAAAGATTGAAGCGATCAAATGACGTATAAAAACCTCACAAAATCGACAAAAAGAGTTATCTTGATCTTCATCGAAAGGGCGTGGAATTGATATAGGAGATCGTGTGTTGTTAAAAGTTGCTCCATGGAAAGGAGTTACAAGATTTGGAAAGAGAGAAAACTTAATCCTCGATTCATCGGTCCATTTTAATCCTCGATCGAGTAGGGCGTAGCTATAGACTAAACTTTCTGCTTGAATATGTCTAAATGTTCATAGCGTTTTTCACATATCCATATTACGTAAATATGTGAAAGACCGAACCATATTATTGAGTTAGAAATAGGACGAAATAGCGGAAGATTTGGCGTATGAAGAGGTTCTGTTCAAATTTTGGATAAGAAGGAACATATTCTACGCTCGAGGTTATACCTCAAATCGAAGTTTTGTGGAGGAACCACGATGTTGAGAAATGACTTGGGAGTTAGAATGCGAAATGAAATCAAGGTATCCTTACCTCTTGACATACCAGTCGTACCCTAATTTAGGTAAAATTTCATAAGAAGGGGAGGTTGTAAGACCCAGTTTTATAAATAAAGATGAATTTTCTATAAATATTATTTTTGAATATTATGGAATAATTTGATATAATGTTATAGTTGTGGGTAATATTTATAAATTTTGCAAAGTATCTGAGTGGTTATATTATATTAGATTGGTGGGGAATATTACGGTTTAGCGAGGGAATATTAAATACAATGACTCAATCATTGGTGGACCCTGCAGCGAAATTATTATCGGATTGAGAAAAAGACAAAAATATTTTATTGAAATAACGGCGGAAGTTTCTGGTTGATCTTTGTTGAACTACTTTCGGTAGTAAAAATGCGATGTCGTGTGGTTGCGTAGTAGCATACGGTATTGATTATTGATCTTTATGTGAGAAGTCAACTTGTTTGATTCCATTATTATCGATTAATAATATGAATTATTATAGCGATAATGGCGTTTTGTTTTATTAAATTATTATTAGCGTAATAAAAGCGAAACATCTTTATATAAAAGCGAATACTTTATTAAAGTTATTTTATAAATAAAATATATTATATTTTATTATGCATAGTGTTTTCGTAGTGTTTTTGCGTAGTGTTTTGCGTAGTGTTTGCGTAGTAAAATGTTTTTATATAAATAGAATATATTATATTTTATTTAAAAGATTTTTCTTTAAATATGGATAGTCAGTTAAAATAAATCAATCTGGATAGTTCATGGATTAATTCTTATGCATTCCATTTTCCTATAAATAGAAACTCGTTCCTTCATTATTTTCTTGCGAATTCATTGAAACTACAGAGAGAAATTATAGAGAAAGCTATAGAGAAAGTTATAGAAAGAAGAAGAGTACTATTTACTGCTTCTTCTTCTTCTATTATATTAGGTTCTTTTTACGGTGAGGGGTGTTATTCTTTCTTCTTGAAGAGAACTTACATTATTCCATTCATTATTATTACATTGGAATAACTTTTGTAAAAGTGGCGTACCTATCATCATAACTTTGTATCTTGCATATACCTATACTTGGTGAAATCCTTATGTTATTCCATTGCTTATTATTACATTGGAATAACACATTATCTGTGATTTTTACTATACTTGGTGACATTCTTATTATTACATTGGAACATCACATGCATGTGTTTTACAGGACTGGTTAAAATCTTTATTATTATTACATTGGAACATCACATGCATGTGTTTTACAGGACTGGTTAAAATCTTTATCGTCTTTATCATTGGAATATCTATCGTGTGTTTTACAGGAGGATGCAGTTCCATCTTTATTATTACATTGGAACATCACATCCGGTGTGAATTTCACGACTGGTTAGATTATTATTATTACATTGGAATAACTTTTATCTGTCTGAAATCTGCGTGCGTGGTGATTTCTTTTGTTATTCCATTCTTTATTATACCCGGTTGGTTAAAACTTTGACTTCTATACTCCATGAAATTAGTAGAATATCCTTGATATTTGCGTTTCATCGATATCTTTTCATGGAAATATTCTTGATCATTCTTGAATTTTACTCTCTGAAAAAGTATCGTGTTGTGATTTGGGCGTTAAAAATTCTGGATAAAATAATTCTTGAACTTGTTTTATTGAATTCTTATATCATTGTCATCATCCTCATTTTATATTTTTTTTAAAAGTCATACATGGCACCTAGAGCATGGATGGACTTGGTATGATTATGACCGAGGATTATTGATGTAATCATGGCCAGTAATGTTACAAATGATGTGGTAAAAAAAAAAAAAAATCCTCGATTAGTAGTAGTGCATTGATGGGCGATTGTTGGCATGATCATGACCATTAATGAATACCTGACTATTCTTGGCGTAGTAGTGCGGGAATAATTGTGATCGTGATCTTAAAGAATATCCTTGGCGTAGTAGTGCGGGGGTGATTCGATGATGTGGATTATTTATTAAAAGGCGAGTCTCGGCTATATACGATGATGAAAAACCTTTTAAAATCATAAAAGATAGTAGATTTTATTTTCTACTTGACTCTTTTAATGGATTGCATATTCATTGCTGATTTAAGCGGTTTATACATTGTATTTTATCGGTTTAACATTGTTGAAGACTATTGATAATTTATTTTGCATTATCTTAGTCATAATATTTCTTCTTGGGCTAGTTGAGCTCACCCTTTCTTTCCTTTATTATTCTCTTGAAAATGAGAATATAGGCTGGGACGAGTCGGGGAAGCAGTGATGGTCACGAAGATAGCATTAGTAGTCCTCACTTATTACAGTGAAATAGTGTGATAATAATTATAATGAGGACTTTTTGTTTGAGTTTGTATAATATCTAGTAGGCGATATTTGTATTTAAACTCTTTATATCATTATTACCAAGCGATTTATAAATTGTATTTATTACCACATGTAAGTGGCGACCCAAGATGATGTTAATAAGTTGTATTTAAATTACATTACTTGCCATGTAATAATTAATTATTGATGGCGAGGAAAATATGGGTGTGATGTGGATTGTGGGTTGAATGAGCTGAATTCAGTTCTTGGAAGGTTAGGCGTAGAAATTTTATTATAAATAATAATATTATATTAAATTTTACTAACTTTGGTGTTAAGCGTTTTCATAAATAGGGTCTTGGGTTAGAATTGAAAATCACACGAAGCGAAGTTTTCTCTCTCTATATTATCGGCGTATTCTTGTGAGTATTTTGAGTATACTTTGAGTATTGTTGAGGCGGTCTGAGTTCCTTGACCTTTATACATTATTCGGTTAAATCTTAATCTTTTCGAGGTAAGGGATGTTATTTTCTTCTCGAATGATATTATTTCTTGATATCATTATCTTTGAAATATTAGTTGAAACTTTTTATCAAATTTGGAACTTTTCGTGTCGGGTTCTTATTAAGCGAGTTCTTATTCATGAGTTCTTATTCACGATTCTTATTAAAGCGAGTTCTTATTCACGAGTTTATTCACGAGTACTATTAAGCGAAGCGTGAAGATGTTTTTGTGGAATTTCTATCTTTTGGTGTTGGAGTTCTTATTCACGTATCGGCCTTTATTCACGTATCTGACCTTTATTCAAAAAAATGAAATTTCTTCTTTTGTCCAAAATATCTAATACGGATACTAGCTTTGATTGTATCCATGTTTTGATCATTCTTGAATTTTACACCACTATGATTATTTTTGAGTATTTTTGAACATGGATAAAACAAAGTCTGAATCCTTAATCCTTAATCCTTGTCATTTTGTTTCCTTTGGATTCGTTTCTTTAAAATATTTTCATCATCCTCGGTCTTAAATGATGATATTATTGAATATCTTTGGCACATAGTGCAAGATGAATGATTTCTGAAGAATATCTTTGGCCGTAGTGCAGATGAACAGTGTTTAGATGAACATGACCAGGTGATGAATATCTTTGGCACGTAGTGCAAATGAATATTTGATTCGGATATATATTGATTGATGTTACGAGGGATAAAAGATGAGGCGATGAACTTTTAAATTCATCATGTAGAAGATAGTAGTTTGCATTCTCTCTTAACTCTTACAATGAATTATTATTTCATTGCGAATATTGATTTAAAATTTGTTGTCTATTGTATTACATTAGATTTTTCCTGTTGAAGACTAACGATAATTTGTTGTATATTATCTTAGTCGTAATATTCTTTCTTGGGCTAGTTGAGCTCACCCTTTTCCTTTTTGTTCCATTTTCTTACTCGGGAGGCGAGAATATAAGCGAGTGCAGTCGGGGTATGGAATGAAGGTTTTAGAAAGAATTGTTTAGTAGTCCTCACCATTTTTGTAAAATAATGTATCAATAAATGTGATGAGGATTTATTTGATATAGATATTATGCAGAAGATAATATTTGTATTCAAACTCACGGTTTTCTTGTTTGTAATAATAAAGTTGTAGTTGTTTACATGCCGTGTATTGTGACTTCGGAATGGGTGATGTATACCTATTTTGGGGCGTCGCGGTTGGTATCGAACTTAGGATATGATCTCTGGCGGAGATCGGGGAATAGAACTAGGAGGAGGCAGGTAAATCCTTGTTGGTGTGTCTACTAAGCTTATTTTTTAGTTGGTCGGTATATAAGGATATTATGTGATATATTGATTTTCTTAATTAACCACTTGTTTTATGGCGGTATTTGAGAATGTCGTGAGAATATTAACAATGGAAATGAGGCCGTGGAGCCTTTGTCTTCACAGTGAGGAGAGCGTCTGCAACTTGGTGGCGATGTTCCTCCTGTGAAACAACACCATTTGGCGGATGATGAGCGAGGGGATGTTTAGAAGCTTTTTGCGATTCATACAAAATCGAATGAGGAGACTCGTGTTCAAAATACGGGAGGAAATGATAGCAATTCACGGGTTGTCACGGACAAGCGATTCGAAGTTGGGACCACGAATTTAAGGGGAAAGCGGATCCGATCATGGCGGAAACATGGGTCAAACAAATTACAAGATATTCGATGTCTTAGGATGCGCGAGGAGACGAAGGTTCCATTCGCCACCTTTATGTTAAAATGGCGAGGTAGACTACTTTGGTGGGAGTCGTGAAGCGTACCCATCTGTTTTTCGGCGTATGTCTTGGGAGGCGTTTGAAAAACTATTTAATGACAAATACTTTCACGAAAGTGTTAAATCGTATGAAGGAAGTGGAGTTTATTAGTTAGAAGCGAAACAACATGGCGGTGTCTCGATGCGAGGCAAAGTTTGCGAGTTATCGAGTTTGCACCTCATTTGGTGGAGAATGAGGAGCGTGTGGCCAGGATGTTTCTTAGAGGTTTGAAACCGTCGTCGTCGATTATCTCATTTCTCATAAATTTTCTCTCTGATTCGGATGTTGTAAACATGGCTCCGATTATTAGGCGAGATACTTGAAATCTTGTGGCGCCCCCAAAATAGGTATACATCACCTATTACGAGTTGTCGATACATGAGTGCGAAACAACTACAACTTTATTATTACAACGATAAAGCTTTGTGAGTTTGAATACAAATATTATCTTCTGAACAATATCTATACTCAAATAAATCCTCATCACATTTATTGATACATTATTTTACAAAATGGTGAGGACTACTAAACAATCATTTCTAAAACCTTCATTCCATACCAGAGCTAGTACTTTCATTTATATTCTAGCCTCCACGAGAAAAAAAATGGAACAAAAGGAAAAGGGTGAGCTCAACTAGCTCGATAAAAGAATATTATGACTAAGATAATATACAACAAATTATCGTTAGTCTTGACGAGAAAAAAATCTAATAGAATCTGATAGACAACAAATTTTAAATCAATATTACGCAGTGAAATAATAATTCATTAGAAGAGTTAAGTAGAGAATGCAAACTACTATCTTCTATGTATGAATTTAAAAGTTCATCGTCTATCTTTTATCCTGTAACATCAATCAATATACATACGGAATCAAATATTCATCTTTTGCTACTGAGCGAAGATATTCATCGATTAGTCATGTTCATTTAAACACTGTTCATCTTTGCACTACTGGGCCAAAGATATTCTTCAAAAATCATTCATCTTTGCTTCTGAGCCAAAAGATATTCTTAAGAAATCATTCATCTTTTAGCTACGGGCCAAAAGATATTCCATAATATCATCATTTAAGGCGAGGATGATGAAAATATTTTTTAAAAGAAGCGAATCCGGTGAAACAAAATGACGAGGATTAAGGATTAAGGATTCGTACTTGGTTTTATCCACGTCCAAAATACATCAAAAATAATCATAGTGGTGTAAAATTCAAGAATGATCAAAACATGGATCTGATCGAGAGTTAGTATCCGAAATATATATTTTGAACGAAAAGAATAAATTTTATTTTTAGATGAATAGTCTTGAGTATACGTGAATAGTGTGAGTATCGTGAATAATGGTCGTATATCGTGAATAGTAACTCAGACACCAAAAGATAGAAATTCCACAAAAACATCTTCACGCTTCGTGAATAGTACTTTCGTGAATAGTAACTCAAATGAATAGTAACTCATGAATAATAAGCTTCGTGAATAGTAATTCATGAATAGTAACCCATGAATAGTAATCCAGGCATGAAAAAGTTCCAAATTTGATAAAAACTTTAGATCAACATTTCAATATAATGATATTGAAGAAATAATATCATTACGAAAAAAAATAATATCCACTTACCTCGAAGATCGATCTTTACAAATTAGAATCACAGGGTATAGTCTTTGAAGGAACTTGCAACCGTCTAGCAATACTCAAAGTATACTCAAAATACTCACAAGAATACACTTCGATAATATAGAGAGAAAACTTGAGTTTAAATGTGATTTTCATTTCTAACCTAAGCACCTATTTATAGGAAAATCTTAGAACACCAAAGCGAAAATTTAATAAAATAATAATATTTCTTAAAATATTCAAGCCCACCTTAGAAATCTGATTTCAGATCATTTATAACACATGTGAGCCACTCAATTGCAACAAAAACGTTTTTCTTACAAAAAATATTTTAAACTCCCAAAATCAATTATTTGAGCTTGAACTTCAATAATTCATAATAAATAGCCCTTTCATCAGAAAATTCGAATCTCATGAGTTTTTATAGGAATTTCAATTCTCTACAACTTTGCAGAAGAAAGTTTTTCCAAATTCCAAATAGAAATTGACCAAGAAATCCACAAGCAGGCGATTTTACGGTATAATCAAATTTGATCGATAAATGGGGTCCGCAACATGTTTAACATGTTTTAAACATTTATTGCAACAAAATACTCTTCCTCCTCGTACACTCATATATCCCACATTCGTTGTAAAAATATCACCATAGTTAATATATTATTAAAATAATATATTTAAATGAATTATTTTATCGAGAAAAAAGATAAAATATTAATTTTCAACAATTGTCATTTTAAAAATTTTCTCCATCTATATCCACATAAAATCAATATTTTCCTCATCATATGAATCAATAATTAATTATTCACAAATAATATTACGAGAATCACAATATTAATGACGACGGCGGTTCCCAGAAAGGGGGGCTTTCGATAAAAATTTTTTCTTCTTGGCGCATGATTAGGTGACCAAACCTCTCCTTAGAGCGAAACTTTCTAGACATTGCCAATAATGTTATCTAATAATATTATTCGAGATAATATGAATTATTGCTTCGATAATGAAAAATCTTGTGTAATGACAATTATTGAAACAACGATATATAAAATATCAATATGACAATTATTAACTCGATAAAATCTTGAGCGATAATTCATAACCATTATTGAGTAGTGCCTTCTTACGTAAGAATCAATAATTGGTGCAATCTGGGTAATGTCTTCTTGTTCAACAACCGCGTATTAGTGTGTTTTAACCACCGGGTATTCAGCGATGATTAATGGTAACAACTTCTGTAGTTATTTAAAAACAACTTATATTTGTCATTTTCTTCATCCAATCGCTTTCAGTTATGGGGCCCACACGTATGGTCTAGCGTTGCAAATGCGAATATTCCCAACGAGTCTGAATATTCCACGACCAAACGAATATTCCCGAGCGATAATGAATATTTTATAACCACTTGCTTATTTTGAAATATTTGCGTATTTAACCCTTAACTATCCACGTTAATCAAATCAACCCTTACTATTTCAAAATAATAAATAAAGGAAATTCCTTTTTATTTAAAAATTTGAGCGGTCTTACAACCTCCCTCCTTATGAAATTTAATCCTCGAAGTTGACGTACGTACACAGTGTTTGAAAAGGTGAGGATACCTCGCTTTCATTTCCGTTTCCAATTCCCAGGTCATTTCCTCTATAGCATGATTCCTCCACAAAACTTTAACTTGTGGTATGACCTTTCTTGGCGTAGGACATGCTCCTTCCTATCCAAGATCTTGGCAATTACCTCCTCATGCGTTAAGTCTTGGCTATCTCGTCCGGGTTCTAACTTCGATAACGTGGTTCGGGTCTTTCACGTATTCTGAAATACTGAGATATATGAAACACATTATGAACACGAGACATACTTTCGTAGGTAACGCAAGTCTATAGGCTACATTTCCTACTCGGTCGAGAATTTGAAATGGACGATAAATCGTGGATTGAGCTTTCCTCTCTTCCCCAATCTTGTAATTCCTTCCGTGGAAGCGGCTTCATGACAATCATGATCCCCTACATTAAATCCACGTCCTTTCGATGAAGATCCGCATAACTCTTTTATGTCGATCTTGTCTTTGGTTTGTATCGTTGTCGAATCATTTGGATCTTTTCGGTGAGTAATACGTCTTAACTTTCGGGTCCCAACAATGTTGCTTCACCCACCTCATCCCAACATATTGAGAGCGACATTTTAATCCATATAATGCTTGAAATGGAGCCACACCTATACTTGCACGATAAGCTGTTGTTGTAGGAGAATTCCACCAATGGTAAATACTTATCCCAACTACCCTTGAAGTCTAGGACACGAGTCTTAATAGATCTTGAGTTTGAATAATCCTCTCGATTGTTAAATCTGTTTTGGGGATGGTATCTTTGAACTAAATCGCAAATCCGTGCCCATAGCTTTTTGCAAAGCTAACCCAAAATCTTGAAGTGAATCTTGGGTCACGATCCGAAACTATGGATACGGGCATGCCATGCAACCTCACAATCTCATTCACGTATATACTAAGCAAGGCGTTCGAGGGAATAAGTCTCCGTGTCGGCAAGAAATGAGCGAGACTTGGCTAATCTATCAACAATAACCCAAAATAGCATTGATGCCTTGAGAAACCGTAGGAAGACCCGTAGCAAAATCCATAGTAATGTGTTCCCACTTCCATTCCGGAATCTCAAGTGGTTGCAGCGGACCCTTAGGTACAAGATGCTCCGCCTTTACGTTAGCAAGTTAAACACATCGAGATAAACTTTGCAATCTCTCTTCATATTGTTCCACCAAAATGTATGTCGAAGATCACGATACATTTTAGTACTTCCGAGGATGGATTGCAAATGGCGTATTGTGTGCCTCCATCGTAATCTTGTACTTCAAATTAGAGTCGTTAGGAACACAAAGTCTAGAGTGGACTCAAGTATTCCTTCTTCATCAATTCTCGCTTAGGAATAGCTCCTTCTTGTACTTTCTTCTTCATACATCGCCATTTCAAGATTGGGTGGCTTGAAGCAACCTTAACTTTTTCTATTAAAGTTGGCTCTGTCGTATACTTGACATCATCGCTTTTCGTTCCGCATATGATCTTCTACTCGATCGTCGAATACTACGTTCGCTTTTCGGATGGTATTGAATAGTGTGGTCGTAGTCTTTCAATAGCTCGAGCCAGCGTCATTTGCTAGCGTGTTGAGTTCTTTTTAGTGAAGAAATATTTAAGGCTTTTATGGTGCGAATATATCTCCACTTTCTCCCCGTATAGATAATGCCTCCATATTTTTAGCAACAAAGCATACCGCCAACTCTAGATCATGAGTAGGATAATTCCTCTCATACTCTTTAAGTTGTCGCGAGGCATAAGCTATGACTTTCCCACGTTGCATGAGAACACATCCTAACCCTTTGCACGAGAAGCATCGGCGTAGATAACAAATCCATCCGAGATCGGATGGTATTGTTAGAGCAGTCTTAGAAATAAGTCTCCTCTTAAGCTCTTGGAAACTTTTCTCGCATTCTTCGCTCCAAACAAATTTTGTATCCTTCCGGAGTTAAATTTGAGTTAATGGAGTAGCGATTGAAAACCGCTTCCACGAATCTCAGATAATAACCAAATTAAGCCCAAAAAGCTACGTACTTGATCCACCGACTTGGTTGCTCTGACTTTGTATTGCTTCAATCTTGGGGATCAGCGGATACTCCGTGTTTCGACACCACGTGCCCAAGGAATGCTACTTCCTCGAAGCGAACTCGCATTTCTTCAATTTGGCATATAGTTGGTTTTCACGAAGCCTTTGGAGTACCCGACTTCAAATGGTGCTCATGATCTTCACGGCTTTTGGAATATATGAGGATGTCATCAATAAAGACAACAACGAATTGATCCAAATATTCCTTGAATACTCGGTTCATCATATCCATGAAAGCCGCGGGGAGCATTAGTTAGTCAGAAAAGACATGACTAAGAATTCATAATGCCCATCTGGAGTTACGGCGGTTTTGGAATATCCTCGGTTCTAATCTTGGTGATGATATCCGAGCGAAGATCGATTTTTGAAAAGAATTGTGCCTTACAATTGGTCAAACAAATCATCAATATGAGGTAGAGGATACCTATTCTTGATGGTGACATGGTTCGATTCCGATAGTCGATACAAAGTCGCATACTCCCGTCTTTCTTCTTTACAAATAAAAGCAGGCACCCCGAGGAGATGTCTTGGGGCCAGATGAAACCGATGTCCAACAATTCCTGTAGTTGGACCTTTAACTCTGAAGTTGATAGGAGCCATTCGATATGGGGTTTTAGAAATGGGCTTTATGCCGGGTTCAAGATCGATAAAGAATTCAACTTCACGTTACGGGGTAGATCGGGAAGTTCTTGAAAATCGCCGGGAAAAGTCGATAACAATGGGAATATTATTCAAATCCATAACATGGGCTAAGAAAAAACTTGACATCCGGTTTTTAATAAGCGAATAGCTTTATGATTAGATATGGCGGTGATCGATTTTAATGGTTTAGTTGTTTGAATTAAATCTGACAACAGGGTTGGTTAGGAATATGAAGACTATGACACTTACGAAAACAATCAATTTTAAGCATGATGAGTAGTGTAAGACCACGAAAATTTTTTTAAATAAAAGGAATTTCCTTTATTTATTATCTTGAAATAGTAAGGGTTGATTTGATTAATGTGGATAGTTAAGGGTTAAATCTGTGAAATATTTCAAAATAAGCAGTGGTTATAAAATATTCATTTTTGTTTGGGAATATTAGTTTGGTCGTGGAATATTAAATCTTTGTCGGGGAATATTAAATGCGGCAAGTAGCGACCGTATGTGTGGGGTCCCATGTGAAAGCGATTGGATGAGGAAAAGCGACAAAGTTTGGGTGGTTATAAATAATGGCGTAGTTTATTCTGAATTAAAATTATTGGAATACCGGTTGGTTAAAATCTGATGTCTGGCGTGGTTGCTTGATGGCACGCGGTATTACGATATTGTTGAATTATTGATTAAATGCGTAAGATGGCCTTTACTCGATAATTATTACGATGAATTCTTGTTCAATAGTTTATTTTATTGATTCAATAATTCTTTGCGTTGGTATTTTATATTATTATTGTTTGATAATTGTCACTTTGCATATTTCCATTATCGGATCGATAATTCATATTATTTGAATAATATTATTAGATAACATTATTGGCAATGTCTAGAAAGTTACATCTAAGGAGAGGTTTGGTCACCTAATTGCGCGCCCGATGAAGGAGAGATCCTTATTGGAAAGCCCCTCTTTCTGGGAGCGACTTTGGTTGTCATAAATGTGATTACGTAATATTATTTGTGAATAATTAATTATTGATTCATATGATAAGAAAATATTTATTTTATATGAATATAAATGATGGATTTATTTATGTGGTTATTAATGAAGGAATTAATGTTGAGATGTTTTATTTGTATTTTATCGGATTGGAGGTATTAAAATCAAATCGGGGTTTTTTACGATGTATTGCGTGAGTTATAATTTTTAATCAACCAGAGTTGGATTGTGGTAATTTTTGGGTATGTTATACATACATAAGTTGAGTATATGTCCACAAATTTTGAGCCGTTAAAAATGCACGAATGATTTGTTGTGAATTTTAAGAGGTGTCGGATTAGGAAATTAGGGTTATAATTAATTTTGGTGGAAAATTCTAGAATTGAGTGGGCCCCACTTGTGGTTGGTGAAGAAATGTGCTGAATTTTATTTCAAATGTGGTGGGTGGCAATAGTAGCGAGTAAAGCCATCGGTGGCAGTCGAGTCTGCTTTGGTAATTTAACATTTTCTATAAATAGAAATTTAAGTTAGAATTGAAAATCACACGAAAACAAAGTTTTCTCTCTTTCTCTCTCTATATTATTGGCGTATTTTGTGAGTATTTAGATACTTTGAGAGTTCTTTGTTACATCAAGTTTCATTCAACATCACTTGAGCCTTTCCTTAGAAATCTTGATTCTTTGAGGTAAGGGATGTTATTTTCTTCTCGAATGATATTAATTCTTGATATCATTATCTTTGAAATATTGGTTGGTACTTTTTATCAAATTTGGAACTTTTTCATGTCGGGTTACTATTCATGAGTTTCTTATTCACGAGTTCTTATTCATGAGTTCTTATTCACGATTCTTATTCACGAGTACTATTAAGTGAGGCGTGAAGATGTTTTTTTGTGGAATTTCTATCTTTTGGTGTTATTGAGTTCTATTCACGTATCTGGCCTTATTCACGTATCTGACACTATTCACGAATACGGCCTTATTCACCAGAAAAATGAAAATTTTCTTTTATTCCAAAATATCTATTTTGGATACTAGCTTTGATTGTATCCGTGTTTTGATCATTCTTGAATTTTACACCACTATGATTATTTTGAGGTATTGTTGGACATGGATAAAACAAAGTCTGAATCCTTAATCCTTAATCCTTGTCATTTTGTTTCAATGGATTAGTTCTTTAAAAATATTTTCATCATCCTCGGTCTTAAATGATGATATTATTGAATATCTTTGGCTTTAGTAGTCACAGATGAATGATTTCTGAAGAATATCTTTGGCTGTAGTGCAAAGATGAAGCAGTGTTTAAATGAACATGGCCAAGTGATGAATATCTTTGGCTTTAGTGCAAAGATGAGCAGTGTTTAAATGAACATGGCCATGATGAATATCTTTGGCCTTTAGTGCAAAGATGAGCAGTGTTGAGATGAACATGGCCAGATTGATGAATATCTTTGGCTGTAGTGCAAAGATGAATATTTGATTTGAGATGAATATTGATTGATGTTACGAGGATAAAATATTGATGATGGATATTGTTAAATTCATAGATTATATTAGATTTCATTCTCTACGTAACTCTTACATGAATTATTATTTCATTGCGAATATTGATCTGAAACTTGTTGTCTATTGTATTCTGTCAGATTTTTCCTGTTGGAGACTAACGATAATTTGTTGTATATTATCTTAGTCATAACATTCTTCTTTGGGCTAGTTGAGCTCACCCTTTTCCTTGTTGTTCCATTTTTTCTTCTCGGGGAGGCGAGAATGTAGCGAGTCTTAGTCGGGGTATGGAATGAAGGTTCTAGAGAGAGTTGTTTAGTAGTCCTCACCATTATTGTAAAATAATGTATCAATAAATCGATGATGAGATTTATTTGAGTATAAATATTATCTGAAGATAATATTTGTATTTAAACTCATAGTTTTATTGTTGTGATAATAAAGTTGTAGTTGTTTACGTACCATGTATTTGGCGACTCGAGAATGGGTTGGGTGGAATGGACCTATTTTGGGGTCGTCACGGTTGGTATCGAGCTTAGGGATATGATCTCTGGCGGAGATCGGGGAATAGAACTAGGAGGAGAGGCGAGTAAATCCTTTCTTTGTGTGTCTACTAAGCTTATTTGTTAGTTGGTCGTTATATAGGGATATTATGTGATATATTGATTTCCTTAATTAACTCTTATTTTATGATGATGGTTGAGAATGTCGTGAGAATATTAATAGTGGTGTAAATGAGGCCCAGTGGAGATGCATGTGTCTTAACAACGAGGAGAGCGTGCAACGCAGTGGCAATGTACCTCACATGAATAACACCAACGAAAGCGATGATGAGCGAGGGGATGTTTAGAAGCTTTTTGCGGTTCATGCAAAATCGAACGAGGAAACTTCGTGTTCAAAATATAGGAAGAAATGATAGCAATTCACGGGTGGTCACGAATGAAGCAGTTCGAAAGTTGGGACCACGAGTGCAGGGAAAGCGGATCCGATCATGGCGGAAACATGGGTCAAAACAAATTACCAAGATATTCGATGTCTTGGGATGCGAAAGAACGAAAGTTCCATTCGCTACTTTTATGTTAAAATGGCGGCGATTCTTGGTGGGAATACATGAGGCGTACCCGTTCCATTTTGCACTCGGCGTATGTGGAGAGCGTTTGAAAGCAGTTCAATAACAATACTTCCACGAAAGTATTAAATCGTATGAAGGAAGTGGAGTTTATTAGATTGGGCGAATAACATGGCGGTGTCCCGATCTGGCGAAGTTTGCGGAGTTATCGAGTTTGCACCTCATTTGGTGGAGAATGAGGAGCGTTATGGCGGATGTTTCTTAGAGGTTTGAAACACGGCGTACGTCGATATCTCATTTCTCATAAATTTTCTCTCTATTCGGATGTTGTCAGCGAGGCTCGGTTGTTAGGCGAGATAACGAAATGCGTTCAATGGGGACCATAACGAGGATCATCTAGAAGATAGCGATCATCGAAATAACGATAACCAGTGGAGAAAGAAGAATACTGGACAAAGCGGTAACCACTCGGTGGTAATCGTGGTCGTGAAAATAGAAGAAGCGAGTTGGGAGGAGATTTTAAAGAGGAGATTCAACAACGACCATGTGAAGGCGTCGGCGCCAATGTGGCAATCGGTTTCGAGGAGGAGAAAGACCATCGGTCGTATGTTACAAATCACGGAAAGAGGGACATATCATTGAAAGCGCCTAACAGTTTAAGGTATGCTATAATTGTGGAAAAGAAGGACATATCGCTTCGAGATTATGCGATATCGAAACCTAGTCGTGAGGCGGTGACTCGAAAGGATGTCCCGAAAAAGTCAAAAGTCAGCGATTCTGGAAGAAGCGTTTATGCGTGGCCAAATCAAAATCTGAGGAACGACGACGAAGTTAAGCACGGGTTAGTTAATTATAAATTCTTGCGATGTTTATACCTTACTTAGAATCTGGGTTCTACCCATTCTTTTATCTCTCTTGCTTTGCGCTCAGCGTTTGAACTTGACTACGGAGAAATTAGACTTTGACTATTTATGGAGACTCAGTTAGGAGAAACTTTCATTACATCCGTTGTTTAAAAATCTTGCTTGATTCAAGTTGGCACTATCACATTACACATTAACCTTATTTACATAGAGATATTTGCTTTTGATGTGATTTTAAGGTTAACTACTCATCATGCCAAATTGATTGCTTTTGTAAGGTTGTTAGTTTTCATATTCTAAGCAACTTTGTTATTGAATTCAAGCAATCAAACCATTGTAGTCAAACATTTTCATATCAAGCCATGAAGTCATTCGTTTATTACGGATGTCGAGTTTTCTTAGTCCATGTTATGGATTTGAATAAAGACACGTCGATTTGAATAATATTCTTGTTGTTATTGATTTTTCTGACGTATTTCTGAAGAAATTTATTGGCTTACTCCCAAAGTGATATTAAATTTTGTATCGACTTTGAACCGTACTGAAAAACTCATTTCTAAAATCTCATATCGAATGGCTCTATTGAACTTGAGGAGTAAAAATTCAACTATAAATTTGGTACACGAGCCTTTATCTTGTGACTTCCTTTGTGGAATTCACCTAAGCGAGACTCTCTGTAGGGGCGTTATATTAGATGCGATAGTAAACTAATAGGTGTCATTGTGATGTCTTATCGAAGATTGGGATATGAGTCACGATTGAGAAACAACCTAAATCGATGTCGAAATCGTAGCTTTACAGGCTTAGTTGGTTATTATCGGAGATTCGTTGAAGGATATTCTCGAATCGCTATTCCATTAACGTGGTGACTCGTAGAGATACAAAATTGAAATGGAGCGAGGAATGTGGGAAGAGCTTGAAGAACTTCGAGGAGACTCATTTCAAAGCATGTTACGACCCATGCCATCTGGAAAAGCGAGCGTGGTAGTAGGCGTGTTGAGTAGAAGATGCGTATCAAATCTGAGTGCGATGTTGTCAAAGACTAATTTCGTATAATATACAAATAATAGAGATGGAGATGAAAACTCTAGGTACCCACGTGATGATATCTGATGCGTGATGATATCTGAGTATAATCGACTTTAATCGATAAAGTTAAAATTTTTCATTCTAGCTACACGGGTGATGAATTTGAAGAAGGAGGTGCAAAAAGTTGTTATTTTAAAAGCGAGAATCGGTGAGGTGAGAAAGCTCGAACCTTGATTTATTAATCCATTTGAAATTCTCGATCGAATAGGAATGTGGCTATAGACTCGTTTTACCACCAAGTATGGCGTGTTCATAACGTTTTTCACGTATCGATGTTACGTAAATATGTGGACGACCGAAACACGTCATTGAGTTAGAACCCGGACGAGATAGCCAGAAAACTTAACGTCACGAGGAGGTACTGTCAAGATTTTGTAGAGGAAAGAACATGACCTATGTCTTAGGTTATACCATAAGTTAAAGTTTTGTGGAGAAACCATGTTATTGAGGAAATGACACGGGAGTTGGAAGCGAAAATGAAAGCGAGGTATCTTTACCTTTTGAAACACCGAGTGCGTCGTCGATTTCGAGGACGAAATTTCATAAGGAGGGAGGTTGTAAGACCGAAAATTTTTAAATAAAAGGAATTTCCTTTATTTATTATCTTGAAATAGTAAGGGTTGATTTGATTAATGTGGATAGTTAAGGGTTAAATCATAAATATTTCAAAATAAGCAAGTGGTTATAAAATATTCATTTTTGTCGGGAATATTCGTTTGGTGGTGGAATATTAAATCTTTGTCGGGAATATTAAATGCGGCCGGTAGCGACCGTGTGTGGGTCCCATAACGAAAGCGATTGGATGAGGAAAGCGACAAAGTTTGGGTGGTTATAAATAATGGTAGTTATTCTGAATTAAAGATATGTTGGAATACCCGTTGGTTAAAATCTGATGTCTGGCGTGGTTGCCGCGATGGCACCTGCGGTATTACAGTATTGTTGAATTATTGATTAAATGCGTAAGATGGCACTTACTCAATAATTATTACGATGAATTCTTTATTCGATAGTTTATTTTATTGATTCAATAATTCTTTGCGTTGGTATTTTATATTATTATTGTTTGATAATTGTCACTTTACTGATATTTCCCATTATCGGATCAATAATTCATATTATTTGAATAATATTATTAGATAACATTATTGGCAATGTCTAGAAAGTTACATCTAAGGAGAGGTTTGGTCACTAATTGCGCGGCGATGAGAGGAGAGATCCTTATTGGAAAGCCCCTCTTTCACAGGAGCGACTGGTTGTCATAAATGTGATTACGTAATATTATTTGTGAATAATTAATTATTGATTCATATGATAAGAAAATATTTATTTTATATGAATATAAATGATGGATTTATTTATGTGGTTATTAATGAAGGAATTAATCTTTGAGATGTTTTATTTGTATTTTGTCGGATTGGAGGTATTAAAAATCAAATCGGTATTTTTTTACGATGTATTGCGTGAGTTATAATTTTAATCCGATAGTTGGATTGTGGTAATTTTTGGGTATGTTATACATACATAAGTTGAGTATATGTCCACAAATTTTGAGCAGAATAAAAATGCACGAATGATTTGTTGTGAATTTTAAGAGGTGTCGATTAGGAAATTAGGGTTATAATTAATTTTGGTGGAAAATTCTAGAATTGAGTGGGCCCCACTTGTGGTTGGTGAAGAAATGTGCTGAATTTTATTTCAAATGTGGTGGGTGGCAATAGTAGCGAGTAAAGCCATCGGTGTGGTCAAAATGCGCTTGGTAGGGCTAACGTTTTCCTATAAATAGAGGCTAAGTTAGAATTGAAAATCACACGAAACAAAGTTTTCTCTCTTTTCTCTCTCTATATTATTGAGCGTATTTTGTGAGTATTTAGATACTTTGAGAGTTCTTTGTTCAATCAAGTTTCATTCAAAGATCACTTGAGCCTTTCCTTAAAATCTTGATTCTTTGAGGTAAGGGATGTTATTTTCTTCTCGAATGATATTAATTCTTGATATCATTATCTTTGAAATATTGGTTGGTACTTTTTATCAAATTTGGAACTTTTTCATGTGGGGTTACTATTCATGAGTTCTTATTCACGAGTTACTATTCATGAGTTACTATTCACGAGTTCTTATTCACGAGTCTTATTAAGTGAAGCGTGAAGATGTTTTTTTTTGGAATTTCTATCTTTTGGTGTAGGAGTTACTATTCACGTATCGGCACTTATTCACGTATCTGACACTATTCACGAATCGGCACTATTCATAGAAAAATGAAAATTTTCTTTTAAGTCCAAAATATCTATTTTGGATACTAGCTTTGATTGTATCCATGTTTTTGATCATTCTTGAATTTTACACTTACTATGATTATTTTGAGGTATTGTTGGACATGGATAAAACAAAGTACGAATCCTTAATCCTTAATCCTTGTCATTTTGTTTCACTTTGGATTAGTTCTTTAAAATATTTTTCATCATCCTCGGTCTTAAATGATGATATTATTGAATATCTTTGGCTGTAGTGCAAAGATGAATGATTTCTGAAGAATATCTTTGGCACGTAGTGCAAAGATGAGCGGTGTTTAAATGAACATGACCGAGGTGATGAATATCTTTGGCTGTAGTGCAAAGATGAGCAGTGTTTTAAATGAACATGATCGAGGCGATGAATATCTTTGGCCTTTAGTGCAAAGATGAGCAGTGTTGAGATGAACATGGCCGATTGATGAATATCTTTGGCTGTAGTGCAAAGATGAATATTTGATTTGAGATGAATATTGATTGATGTTACGAGGATAAAATATTGATGATGGGTATTTATTAAATTCATAGATTATATTAGATTTCATTCTCTACGTAACTCTTACATGAATTATTATTTCCATTGCGAATATTGATCTCGAAACTTGTTGTCTATTGTATTCTATCGATTTTTCCTGTTGGAGACTAACGATAATTTGTTGTATATTATCTTAGTCATAACATTCTTCTTGGGCTAGTTGAGCTCACCCTTTTCCTTGTTGTTCCATTTTTCTTCTCGGGGAGGCGAGAATGTAGCGCAGTCTTAGTCGGGAATATGGAATGAAGGTTACAGAGAGTTGTTTAGTAGTCCTCACCATTATTGTAAAATAATGTATCAATAAATGTGATGAGGATTTATTTGAGTATAAATATTGTCTAGAAGATAATATTTGTATTTAAACTCATAGTTTTATTGTTGTGATAATAAAGTTGTAGTTGTTTCTGTACCATGTATTTGGCGACTCAGAATGGGTTGGGTGGAATGGACCTATTTTGGGGTCGTCACAAGTAGTTAACCAATCAATCCCTAAAATCACATCAAAAGCAAGTATCTTTAAAGAGATAAGGTCAACAGGTAAGGTAATGGTGCCAACTTGAATCAAACAAGATTTATAAGCAGGTGGATGTGATGAAAGTTTCTCTAACAGAGTTTCCACGAGATAGGTCAAAGTCTAATTTCTCGGAGTCAAGTTTAAGCGTTGACCCAATTTTTTTAAATAAAAGGAATTTCCTTTATTTATTATTTTGAAATAGTAAGGGTTGATTTGATTAATGTGGATAGTTAAGGGTTAAATACATAAATATTTCAAAATAAGCAAGTGGTTATAAAATATTCATTTTTGTCGGGGAATATTAGTTTGGTGGTGGAATATTAAATGCTTAGGGAATATTAGTTTGGTCGTGGAATATTAAATCTTTGTCGGGGAATATTTGTGCTGACGGCGCGACCGTATGTATTGGGCCCATAACGAAATCGATTGGATGAGGAAAAGCGACAAAGTTTGGGTGGTTATAAATAATGGCGTAATTATTACCGTTAAGGCATTGGAATACGGTTGGTTAAAATCTGATGTCTGGCGTGGTTGCACAAGAAGCACGGTATTGCAGATATTCTTGAATTATTGATCCTTACGTGAAGGCCTACTACTCAATAATTATTACGATAATTCTTTGCTTCGATATTTTATTTTATTGATTCAATAATTCTTTGCGTTGATATTTTATATTATTGTTGTTCGATAATTGTCATTTACGCATTATCTCTCCATTATCGGATCAATAATTCATATTATTTGAATAATATTATTAGATAACATTATTGGCAATGTCTAGAAAGTTACATCTAAGGAGAGGTTTGGTCACCTAATTGCGGCGCCCGATGAGGAGAGATCCTTATTGGAAAGCCCCTCTTTCTGAGGAGCTACTGGTTGTCATAATTGTGATTACGTAATATTATTTGTGAATAATTAATTATTGATTCATATGATAAAGAAATATTTATTTTATGTGGATATAAATGATGGATTTATTTATGTGGTTATTAATGAAGGAAATAATGTTGAGGTGTTTTATCAGTATTTTATCGGATTGGAGGTATTAAAAATCAAATCAGGGGTTTTGAGATATATTGCGGGGGTTATAATTTTTAATCCGACCGTTGGATCGTTGTAATTTTTGGATATGTTATACATACATAAGTTGAGTATATGTCCACAAATTTTGAACCGTTAAAAATGCACGAATGATTTGTTGTGAATTTTAAGAGGTGTCTGATTCGAAAATTAGGTTTATAATTGATTTTGGTGGAAAATTCTAGAATTGAGTGGGCCCCACTTGTGGTTGGTGAAGAAATGTGCTGAATTTTATTTCAAATGTGGTGGGTGGGAATAGTAGCGAGTAAAGCCATCGAGGTTCTTGAGTTAAGTCTGCCTTGGGCGTCTTAACATTTTCTATAAATAGATTAAGTTAGAATTGAAAATCACACGTAAACAAGTTTTCTCTCTTCTCTCTCTATATTATCGGCGTATTCTTGTGAGTATTTTGAGTATACTTTGAGTATTGTTAGGCGGTCAAGTTCCTCTTGACTATATCCGGTTTCAACTAGAAGTCTTGTCTTTTCAAGGTAAGGGATGTTATTTTCTTCTCGAATGATATTAATTCTTGATATCATTATCTTTGAAATATTGGTTGGTACTTTTAATCAAATTTGGAACTTTTTCCGTCGGGGTTACTATTCATGAGTTCTTATTCACGAGTTCTTATTCATGAGTTACTTATTCAGCGATTCTTATTCACGAGTACTATTATTCATGAAGCGTGAAGATGTTTTTTTTGTGAAATTTCATCTTTGGGTGTCGGAGTTACTATTCACGTATATCTGGCACTATTCACGTATCAAGACTATTCACGAATCGGCACTATTCAATCTTAGAAAAATGAAAATTTTTCTTTTAAATCTAAAATATCTATTCGGATACTAGCTTTGATTGTATCCGTGTTTTGATCATTCTTGAATTTTACACCACTATGATTATTTTTGAGAGATTGTTGGACATGGATAAAACAAAGTACGAATCCTTAATCCTTAATCCTTGTCATTTTGTTTCCTTTGGATTCGTTTCTTTAAAATATTTTTTTCATCATCCTCGATCTTAAATGATGATATTATTGAATATCTTTGGCACAGTAGTGCAAAGATGAACGATTCTGAAGAATATCTTTGGCACAGAGTGCAAAGATGAATGATTTCTGAAGAATATCTTTGGCACAATAGTGCAAAGATGAATGATTTCGAAGAATATCTTTGGCTGTAGTCAGCAGATGAATGATTTCTGAAGAATATCTTTGGCACAGATAGTCTGCAGATGGCGGGTGTTTAAATGAACATGGCCGATGATGAATATCTTTGGCCTTTAGTCTGCGAAGATGAGCAGTGTTGAGATGAACATGGCCGATCGATGAATATCTTTGGCTGTAGTGCAAAGATGAATATTTGATTTGAGATGAATATTGATTGATGTTACGGGGATAAAATATTGATGATGGATTTGTTAAATTCATAGATTATAGTAGATTTCATTCTCTACGTAACTCTTCTATGAATTATTATTTCATTCTGCGAATATGGATCTCAAACTTGTTGTCTATTGTATTCTATCGATTTTTCCTGTTGGAGACTAACGATAATTTGTTGTATATTATCTTAGTCATAACATTCTTCTTGGGCTAGTTGAGCTCACCCTTTTCCTTGTTGTTCCATTTTTCTTCTCGGGAGGCGAGAATGTAGCGAGTCTTAGTCGGGTATGGAATGAAGGTTCTAGAGAGAGTTGTTTAGTAGTCCTCACCATTATTGTAAAATAATGTATCAATAAATGTGATGAGGATTTATTTGAGTATAAATATTATACAGAAGATAATATTTGTATTTAAACTCACAGATTTTATTGTTGTGATAATAAAGTTGGAGTTGTTTACATACCATGTATTTGGCGACTTTCGAGAATGGGTTGGATGGAATGGACCTATTTTGGGGTCGATCTGAGAGAAAACTTCAGTTTACGGTGTGATTTTCAATTCTAACCCAAGCACCCTATTTATAGAAAATGCTTAGAACACCAAAGCGAAAAATTTAATAAAATAATAATATTTCTTAAAAATATTCAAGCCCACCTTAGAAATCTGATTTCAGATCATTTATAACACATGTGAGCCACTCAATTGCAACAAAAACGATTTTCTTACAAAAATATTTTAAACTCCCAAAATCAATTATTTGAGCTTGAACTTCAATAATTCATAATAAATAGCCCTTTCATCAAAAAATTCGAATCTCATGAGTTTTTATAGGAATTTCAATTCTCTACAACTTTACAGAAGAAAGTTTTCCAAATTCCAAATAGAAATTGACCGAAATCCACAAACAGACGATTTTACGTTATAATCAAATTTCAATCGATAAATGGGGTCCAATGAGCATGTTTAACATGTTTTAAACATTTATTGCAACAAAATACTCTTCCTCCCCCAGTATACTCATATATCCCACATTAGTTGTAAAAATATCACCAATTAATATATTATTAAAATAATATATTTAAATGAATTATTTTATCGGAAAAAAGATAAAATATTAATTTTCAACAATTGTCATTTTAAAATTTTCTCCATCTATATCCACATAAAATCAATATTTTCCTCATCATATAAATCAATAATTAATTATTCACAAATAATATTCAGAATCACAATATTATTGACCGAGGCGGTTCAGGAAGAGGGCTTTCCGATAAGAATTTCTTAACTATCTTGGCGCATGATTAGGTGACCAAACCTCTCCTTAGAGCAGAACTTTCTAGACATTGCCAATAATGTTATCTAATAATATTATTAGGATAATATGAATTATTGCTTCGATAATGAAAAATCTTGTAAATGACAATTATTGAAACAACAATATATAAAATATCAACGCAAGCAATTATTAACTCAATAAAATCTTGAGCGATAATTCACGTAACCATTATTGAGTAGTGCCTTCTTACGTAAGAATCAATAATTGGTGCGTCACAGTGTCTTCTTGTTCAACAACGCCAGCGTATTAGTGTGTTTTTTAACCATCGGGTATTCAATGATATTAACTGAGTAACAACTTCTGCCAATTATTTAAAAACAACTTATATTTGTCGTTTTCTTCATCCAATCGCTTTTCGATTATGGGGCCCACACACATTTTGCGTAAATCGTCTGAATATTCCCACAAAAGATCTGAATATTCCACGACCAAACGAATATTCCCATTGTAAGACCAAAAATTTTTTTAATAAAAAGGAATTTCCTTTATTTATTATTTTGAAATAGTAAGGGTTGATTTGATTAATGTGGATAGTTAAGGGTTAAATACGTAAATATTTCAAAATAAGCAAGTGGTTATAAAATATTCATTTTGTTTGGGAATATTAGTTTTGGTCAATGGAATATTAAATCTTGTCGAGAATATTCGTTTGGTCGTGGAATATTAAATGCTTGTCGAGAATATTATTAAATGCGGCCCAATGACCGTGTGTTAGGCCCCATAACGAAAAAGCGATTGGATGAGGAAAGCGACAAAGTTTGGGTGGTTATAAATAACGACGTAATTATTACAATTAAGGCTGTTGGAATACCCGTGGTTAAAATACGATGTCTGGCGTGGTTCTTGCGATAGACACGGTATTGCATGATTATTGAATTATTGATCCTTACGTGAAGAAGGCACTACTCAATAATTATTACGATAATTACCGTTCAATAGTTTATTTTATTGATTCAATAATTGCTGCGTTGGTATTTTATATTATTCTTTGTTTCATAATTGTCATCACACAGATTTCCCATTATCGGATCAATAATTCATATTATTTGAATAATATTATTAGATAACATTATTGGCAATGTCTAGAAAGTTCTGCTAAGGAGAGGTTTGGTCACCTAATTGCGGCGCCAAAGATGAGAGAGATCCTTATTGAAAAGCCCCTCTTTCTCGGGAAATGGTTGTCATAAATGTGATTCTCGTAATATTATTTGTGAATAATTAATTATTGATTCATATGATAAGAAATATTTATTTTATATGAATATAAATGATGGATTTATTTATGTGGTTATTAATGAAGAAATTATTGTTGAGGTGTTTTATCGGTATTTTATCGGATTGAGGTGTTAAAAATCAAATCGGGGTTTTTGAGATATATTGCGGGGTTATAATTTTTAATCCGATAGTTGGATTGTGGTAATTTTTGGGTATGTTATACATACATAAGTTGAGTATATGTCCACAAATTTTGAGCCGTTAAAATGCACGAATGATTTGTTGTGAATTTTAAGAGGTGTCGGATTAAAATTAGGTTTATAATTGATTTTGGTGGAAAATTCTAGAATTGAGTGGGCCCCACTTGTGGTTGGTGAAAAAATGTGCTGAATTTTATTTCAAATGTGGTGGGTGGCAATAGTAGCGAGTAAAAGCCATCGGTGCTTGGTCAAGTCTCGCCTTGGTAGGCTAACATTTTCCTATAAATAGAGGCTAAGTTAGAATTGAAAATCACACCGTAAACAAAGTTTTCTCTCTTTCTCTTTTATATTATTGAGCGTATTTTGTGAGTATTTAGATACTTTGAGAGTTCTTTATTGATCTGACAAGTTTCATTCAAAGATCACTTGAGACCTTTCCTTAAAAGTCTTGATTCTTTGAGGTAAGGGATGTTATTTTCTTCTCAAATGATATTAATTCTTCAATATCATTATGCTGAAATATTGGTTGGTACTTTTTATCAAATTTAGAACTTTTTCATGTCGGGGTTACTATTCATGAGTTACTATTCACGAGTTACTATTCATGAGTTACTATTCACGAGTTACTATTCACGAGTACTATTTATGAAGCGTGAAAATGTTTTTTGTGGAATTTCATCTTTTGGTGTCTGAGATTCTTTATTCACGTATCTGACTATTCATTCAATATCTGACACTATTCAATAGAAAAATGAAAATTTTTCTTTTCGTCTAAAATATCTATTCTGGATACTAGCTTTGATTGTATCCATGTTTTGATCATTCTTGAATTTTACTTCACTATGATTATTTATGAAGTATTTTTGAACTCGGATTGTTTAAAATGCGAATCCATAATATTTGTCATTTTGTTTCAATGGATTCGTTTCTTTAAAAATATTTTTCATCATCCTCGGTCTTAAATGATGATAGTATTGAATATCTTTGGCACATAGTGCAAAATGAATGATTTCTGAAGAATATCTTTGGCACATGAGTGCAAATGAATGATTTCTGAAGAATATCTTTGGCTTTAGTAGTCAAAGATGAGCAGTGTTTAAATGAACATATTAGTGATGAATATCTTTGGCCTTTAGTGCAAAGATGAGCAGTGTTTAAATGAACATGAATGGGTGATGAATATCTTTGGCCTTTAGTGCAAAGATGAGCAGTGTTGAGATGAACATGACCGATTGATGAATATCTTTGATGCAGAAGTGCAGAGATGAATATTTGATTTGAGATGAATATTGATTGATGTTACGAGGATAAAATATTGATGATGGATTTGTTAAATTCATAGATTATAGTAGATTTCATTCTCTACGTAACTCTTACATGAATTATTATTTCATTATGAATATTGATCTGAAACTTGTTGTACATTGTATTCTATCGATTTTTCCTCTGTTGAGACTAACGATAATTTGTTGTATATTATCTTAGTCATAACATTCTTTATTTTGGCTAGTTGAGCTCACCCTTTTCCTTGTTGTTCCATTTTTCTTCTCGGGAGGCGAGAATGTAGCGAATACTAGTCGGGTATGGAATGAAAGTTCTAGAGAGAGTTGTTTAGTAGTCCTCACCATTATTGTAAAATAATGTATCAATAAATGTGATGAGGATTTATTTGAGTATAAATATTGTCTACAGAAGATAATATTTGTATTTAAACTCACAGTTTTATTGTTGTGATAATAAAGTTGTAGTTGTTTACGTACCATGTATTTGGCGACTTCGAAATGGGTTGGATGGAATGGACCTATTTTGGGGTCGTCACACCAAGCGATAATGAATATTTTATAACCACTTGCTTATTTTAAAATATTTATGTATTTAATCCTTAACTATCCACATTAATCAAATCAACCCTTACTATTTCAAAATAATAAATAAAGGAAATTCCTTTTATTTAAAAATTTGAGGTCTTACAAGTACTGCAAACCGTGAGGACCACAACTAGGATCGTACGGAGATAGCGATCAATGAGAATAATGATAACCAAATGGAGAAAAGAAGCAGACGGACAAAATGGTAACCACTCTGGTGGTAATCATATGCCATGAAAATAGAAGAAGCGAGTCGGGAGGAGATTTTAAAAAGAGGAGATTTAACAATGACCATATGAAGACGCAAAGGTCTTGGCAAAGAATCGGTTCTAAGGAGGAGAAACGACCACCGGCCATTATATCTACAAATCGCGGAAAAGAGGGACATATCGGTCAAACCGCCCACAACATTCAAGGTATGCTATAGTTGTGGAAAGGAAGGACATATCGCTCGAGATTATCGATGGCGAAACCTAGTTCAATGGGGATTGGTGACTCAAAAGATCGTCGAGAAAAGTCAAAGTCAACGATTAGGGAAGAAGCGTTTGTTGTATTTGGTCATAATCGAGAACCCAAACGAGGTGATCACGGTAAGCTATTTATAAATTCTTGCGAAGTTTATACCTTACTTGATCTTGCGGTCTTACCCATTCATTTATCTCTCCCGTGCGTGTGCTCAACGTTTAAACTTGACTCGGAGAAATTAGACTTTGACTATCTATGGAAACTCAGTTAGAGAAACTTTCATCACATCCACTTGTTTATAAATCTTGTTTGATTCAAGTTGGCACCATCACCTTACCGTTGACCTTATCTCTTTAAAGATACTTGCTTTTGATGTGATTTTAGGGATTGATTGGTTAACTACTCATCATGCCAAAATTGATTGTTTTCGTAAGGTTGTTAGTTTTCATATTCCTAACCAACCTGTTGTATGCAATTCAAGAACTAAACCATTAAAATCAATCATTTGTCATATCTAATCATAAAGCTATTCGTTTATTGAAAAAGCGGATGTCGAGCTTTCTTAGCCCATGTTATGGATTTGAATAAAGACACGTCAAATTTGAATAATATTCTGTTGTTATTGACTTTCCCGACGTATTTTCCAAGAACTTCCCGGTCTACCCCCAGAACGTGAAGTTGAATTCTTTATTGATCTTGAACCTGGTACAAAACCCATTTTTAAAACCCCATATCGAATGGCTCCTATTGAATGCGCAATAATATGTTATTGCGCATGCTCTCCTTGAAGAAGATAAGAAAATTTTATCCTATTGGATAGATAACACAAAATAAATTCGTGGAACATTAGTTTAATTTCACAATTCTATTGTCATCCTAAAGTTCGTTTTTAATTTTCAGTTACTTGCTCGTGTAAAAAAAAAATTATTATTAAATTTAAGTTTGTTTCAAAGGAATTCTTTTTAATTTGTTGTATTTAGCAACATTTCATCTTTTATAAAATATATCATACTCATTATTTGAATATCAAACACAAGATACAAAATATAGATAATAATTAGTGGGAAAACAAACGTTAAACAAAAGTTGTTATATAAAGTGGGTTTTTGATAGATTAATGAATGTATTTTTTATTAAATGAAGGTACATTAGTCATTTGTGTATAGATCAGCATCCATCCAGTATGAGGAGAGTGAAAGAAAAAGTGATTATAGAAAAGGGACCGTTAGTATAAAGTTTATTTTGAAATAAGTTGATCAATTGATTAATAAAATACTAATACGCACACAAAATTATATGTATGTCATTATTTCAATTGAACTTATCAAAAAAATAACTTGATACTAACCCGATCCTTTTTTAATAATTATGAAAGACAGTTGTTTGGGGCCCACAACGTTGGCGGTAATAATATCTCACCAAAATCGCCGATGAATTGAGGGAGGAAGAGGAAGCGAATATAGTCGTTGACCAAAATGTCAATATAGGAAGTAGTAGTACACTTGAACCGACAGTGCAGCACCGTGAAATTGTGCGAAATTGGTCAGGAAATAAAACTTTGTTAATCATCAAATATCAATACTCCATTATGATGATTAACAAAGAAATAGTACTTATAATACTACTAAATATAAATGTTGTCAATAATTAAAAATCAATCTCACAAATCCACATACAAAAGCAAACGGATATTGTTACGCTGTGGATCGACTTCCATTTTTAACTTAAATAATTTTCATCATTGTATTATATTAGTTGACTATATTTTTGTTAACGTCAGGATCTTCATCACACGTCGTCACGTAAAGCGCGCGATCGCCGCGATAACACGATAAACACCACAAACGGCGGTTAAAATCGGGGATATAATTTCGGCGTGAGAGTCGATATCGTGTTCGCGAGGTTAAGCAATGGAGGAATATAATGTACAGTGTATTGAGAGAAAATAATTCTCGTGTATGAGATTATGAATGAAGACGCGTGTATGAACGCGTCATAACTGTGAAGACTTCCTTCTTTAAGTTATACTCTCTTTGCTTTCGGATTCTTTATGCCCACTACTACTCGACACACACCCCTTGATCGATGGGTTCTGCCGATTGCATGTAGTTTATCCATTGCTTTTGGTCATTTATTACTACTATTTGGGCGGTTATGATCCCATCCACATTAATGCATGGCGAGTTCTCTACAGTCAACCAATCATGCTTTTCATCATTACAAATCAAAGATGTAGATATTTAAATATATGATGGGTTGAATTCCAATTGATTGGGTCCGATCTTTAGAAGAACTTAATAAAGATAATAAAGTGACTAGATCCAATAATGTCAACACCCGATAGTGAAGACCCAATGGACTAATCAATAAGTAGGCCCAATCCATTCTACCGATAGGAGAAATATCACGACCCAACATCGCTTCTAGTTTTTTATTAAACAAGAGGTTTAATAGAAAACTATAAATAACATCTGCTCGGGACAAAAGAAACTAATATAAGACTAATGAAGGCCCAAAATATGGCTTACCAAAGCCCATCTGGTGAACATCAAATAGCAACATAAAGGGTTCATCTTTCTTGACCTCTACTGAAAGTACCAATTGAAGAGCTTTTCCACTAGAAGCTCGAGCCATAGAATAAAATTCTGGTTCGGCAACAATTCCATCACGGACCTGATGGACGAAGGAATGAAATAACTGATTAAAGGAATTCGATAGTTTTGATTTATTCATTCACTTCGCTGCCCATCAATTTGAAATGATTGACTAATAATGGTCATCTGCAGGCAAACGCTAATTCATGTGTCTCCGTCTCAAATACAAAGAAGCCGAAAAGGATACCGAAGATAATGCCGAAGAGAATACCGAAAATAATGCCGAAGATAATGCCGAAAATAATGCCGAAGGGAGAAAGCCATTCTGAAGTATGTGTTTGGCAAAAGGAAAGAAGCAACCTTGACATTGTTCTTCTCAACAATGAATGCCTTCGGAAGAATATCGACAAGGTCAAAGAAGAACTGAAAACGACCAAGGCCACTCATCGGGTCATCACTGATATAAATGTCGATCTGTCAAGCTAAAGGATCAAATCATCTGGTACATCGTCAGAAGCTTGAAGAAGAGCTCAAAGATCTTCGGGCCCTTAAGAATTTGAGTCCGCCACTGACCGAAGACCTTCATAAAAAATCCAAGTAGCATACAGAAAATCCGCCGATCTGGACGATGAGATCGACCATATGCAACGCCGAAGGATATGAAATCTGCCGAAGTAAGGACAAGAAAAAGCTCGGGCCAAGGTAGATCCATCTCTTCTAGACTCTTTAGATGGTAACGATGACAAGGAAGAAGCCTAAAGATGACCTCTCCTTATCTTTAGCTGTAGAACTTTTTGTAAAAATTCTAACTTGTTGTGAACAGTTAATATTAAAATATCAACTTCATGCCTTATTACTTCTGAATGAACATTTCTTGTCAATAATTCAGTATCAATTAATCTGTATGAACTTAACTTGGGACATGAACTAGATAGAATGCGATATAATGGTTAATTTATGAAATGAAGTGAATCAATTTAATGGATAGAATTTAATGAATGATGATTGAATGAATCAAACTCAACACTTGAACAAAATAAATTAATGTATACTTATCGTTTCCGGCGTGAGATCGGTCATGTGTGAGGTGAATTTGGCCATCCTCCTTGCACCATCAAAATCTTGCTTACCACTCGGGGTGAACAAGCATATAAGGACCAAGATATAAGGATCGATTGTGACCATTGATTTACCACCTGGTAAAATCAATATAGGATCATAAGGACCTTTATGGGCTGCCATCGAATGGTCAGCAAGTCCTACCATACCTCCTTACACCATTGTGACCTTAGGACAAATATGACCAGGATCAATAGTGACCATTGATTTACCACCCAGGTAAAATCAATATAGGATCATAAGGACATTTATGGGCTGCCATCGAATGGCCAGCGAGTCCTACCATACCTCCTTACACCATTGTGACCTTAGGACAAATAGGACCAGGATCAATAATGCAAAAGTGAATGTGGATGAGCCACCAAAATCATCGTCTTGACTCCACGGTTCTTTCGTGAATATCCTGTAGCAAGCGTTTTATAGGCCAACAACTTCGGGTCAAATGATCGCCACAGATGTCTTTGTGAGTTTCCCGAAGAACATACTCTACTTCAGATAGAACCAACTGTTTGAGCAATGATGACGAAAAAGGTCTTTCGATAAAGATTCTCATCAATGAGAACAAAATTGACACTCTTGTATTTGATCTTCTTTAGCCGGCATCTGATCTGAAGGAAGGACACCATATGCCATCAAAGTTATAAGCATCCGTAGTAGCCAACTTCGATAATACATCAGCAACGGAATTGTTATTGTGATCGACCCCTTGATAGCCTGCTGTATTGATGTCCAAAACAGAATATCCATCTGCATGCAATGTCCACGAGCTCTAACCTGGCGAAGAAGCTGCAACGGCTTTGTCGGACTCATCGAACTTCTCTTTAACTATTATCGACGGAAAAAGAATTGTCTGAACCATAATGTCAACCGACTTTGGAAATATTCTCAAGAGTTCGAATTTCCAAAAGTCAAACTATAGATCTGCTTTGGTGACGAGTCCTTCATTTGCGGCGAGAACACTCAAGTATCGTTTTTGCATTCTCGGGTGAATATATTCTTGAATTGCTCCTCGTCTGTTTGTGTCGTAGTCCCGAGAACCCCTAGGATGAGGTATCCTCTTCTGGATGCTTAGGAATATGGGTGCATTTTGTGTCTTTGAATCTGAACTGACGACCTTAGGCAGGCATCTCCGAAGAAAAGTATCTCTGACGGTGGTGTGCCCCAGGTGGACTCTCGGGATTGTGATTTCTAAATATACTTGGTGAAACTCTCCATCACGGTGATGAGGATACTCGGTGAATGCCTTATTTGTATTACGAGGTGCATGCTCCTGGATCGATCTCTTCGTCTGCTGCGACCATAATCCGGCAAACCGATAAGGCGGGATACCTCTTGATCCAATCGAGAAAATGGGTGTTGGGACTTCATCTACTCGCTCGACCATAATCCCAAGACCAATAGGGCGGATTACCCTCTTGGTCGAAATAGGAAATGGTTTTGTTGGTCTTTCATCTACTCTACTTGACCATAATCCAGAAGACCAATAGGGCGAATTACCTCTTCGATCGAAACAGAAATGGTCATTGGGTCTTCATCTACTCTGCTTGACCATAATCCGAAGACCAATAGGGCGGATTACCTCTTGATCAAACAGAAATGGTTGTTGGGTCTTCATCTACTCTGCTTGACTATCATCTTTATCGGCTGACCACTTGATTGGTTAGAATTATGGGCGGGGTGCCTTTTACTGCCTTGGTCGTGATCCTGCTCTTTATCAGCAACAAAGACCAACCATCTTCGGGCTTCGCCGTGGGATCTCGAACGAGAACCCTCTGATTGGTGCCATAACTTCCGATGTAGAACAACTGAAAATATTGTGATTGATAGCTCAATAACACTAGAAAAAGCCCTCCTTCTAGCGCCAATGTTAACGCCAGGATCTTCTGCCACGTCCCAATCACGTAAGACGCCCTGATCCTGCACAGTAAACACGATAAACACCACAAGCTTGACGGCGGTTCCGTCGGGGGATAGCTCAGGCGTGAGAGTCAGTATACGTGTTCACAAGGTCGATCTCATCGTCCAGATCGGCGGATTTTCTGTATGCTACTTGGATTTTTTATGAAGGTCTTCGGTCAGTGGCGGACTCAAATTCTTAAGGGCCCGAAGATCTTTGAGCTCTTCTTCAAGCTTCTGATGATGTACCAGATGCTTTGATCCTTTAGCTTGACAGATCGACATTTATATCAGTGATGACCCGATGAGTGGCCTTGGTCGTTTTCAGTTCTTCTTTGACCTTGTCGATATTCTTCCGAAGGCATTCATTGTTGAGAAGAACAATGTCAAGGTTGCTTCTTTCCTTTTGCCAAACACGTACTTCAGAATGGCTTTCTCCCTTCGGCATTATTTTCGGCATTATCTTCGGCATTATTTTCGGCATTATCTTCGGCATTATCTTCGGCATTATTTTCGGTATTCTCTTCGGCATTATCTTCGGTATCCTTTTCGGCTTCTTTTTATTTGAGACGGAGACACATGAATTAGCGTTTACTGCGGATGACCATTATTAGTCAATCATTTCAAATTGATGGGCGTGAAGTGAATGAATAAATCAAAACTATCGAATTCCTTTAGTCCGTTATTTCATTCCTTCGTCCATCGAATCCGTGATGGAATTGTTCTTAGAACCAGAATTTTATTCTACGGCTTGAGCTTCGGTGGTTAAAAGCTCTTGAATTGGTACTTACAGAGAGGCTCGTGAGATGAACCCTTTATGTTGCTTATTTGATGTTCACCGGATGGGCTTGGTGGCCGTATTTTGGGCCTTCATTAGTCTTATATTAGTTTCTTTTGTCACGAGCAGATGCCGTTTATAGTTTCTATTAAACCTCTGTTTAATAAAAACTAGAAGCGATGTTGGGTCGTGATATTTCTCTATTAGGTAGAATGGATTGGGCCTACATATTCGATTAGTCCATTGGGTCTTCATTATCGGTGTTGACATTATTGGATCTAGTCACTTTATTATCTTTATTAAGTCGCTAAGATCGGACCCAATCGGTGGGTCGACCCATCATATATTTAAATATCTACATCTTTGACTTGTAATGATGAAAAAGCATGACGGTTGACTAGAGAACCTGCCATGCATTAATGTGGATGGGATCATAACCGGCCAATGTGATGATAATGATGACCAAAAGCGTGGATAAACTACGTGCGATCGGCGAGAACCCATCGGATCAAGGGGTGTGTCGGGTAGTAGTGGGTGGCGTAGTAATCCAGTGCAGAGAGAATATAACTTAGAGGAAGTCTTCACAAAGAGACGCGTTCATACACGTCTTCATTCATAATCTCATACACGAGAGAATTATTTATCTCTCAATACACTGTAGCATTATATTCCTCCATTGTTTAACCTCGCTAACACGATATCTTGACTCTCACGCTTGAAATATATCCCGACGAACCGGCCATCGAACTTGTGGTGTTTATCGTGTTTACTGTGCAGGATCAGGGCGTCTTACGTGATTGGAACGTGGCAGAAGATCCTGGCGTTAACAATTTTTATAATTAATTATGTTATAAAAAATACTATTTATTTTATCTAATAATAATATATTACGCATTTAAGATAAAATTTGAAACTCTAAAACAAAACCACCTACTTGATAAAAGGCCACTAGGGGCGAATCTGATGTATATATGTTAATATAAGTTAAATTTGATTTTTGTTATGTGACGATATTAATTCATGAGTAATGCTACATACATAAACTATTCTATAAATTGTTGATATGACATACTCTACCTCAGTATATTGATTAACAAATTGCTTTAATGTAGTTTTCGGCCTCACATAAAAAATTAAGTTGAAATATGTCACATCAACAATTTATAAAATATTTATAGAATAGTTTGTGTCTGTAGCATTATTTTTAATTCATTTATCTGGTGGGGCCGGGGGATCCAGATCTCATAACCGGGGCATGTGGATTTCTGATGGAATGGGCATAAGATTTTTGTATAAAGAAAACAAATCAGTTCGCCAAAGGCTGTCTACAGATTTACTCCAACTGCCAACTGGACGGACTACTTTCTTTTATTATTAGGTAGCTTTAGCTCTGGCACATACAAATTAAATCATTTACAACTAACTCTTGGACTTTGCTTATATCATGGCCGGATACAGCCCTAACCGCTGGCTTATATGCTCTACTCCTTTGTATTGATGCCAATTTGTTATTAGCATTATATCTATATTGTAAAACCTTTATGAATTGAAGTTTTGGTAAAACTTAAGCCACACTTTTTATTTTTCTCAATGTTTTTAGATTCAGATGGATTATCGAATCAGCAAAATTATCGGTCACTAAACCGTTGAAGACATAAATATATATTATTAATAATTAATAATAAAAAATCTCATTTTTATGAACTAAACATAATAGAGTTGAGTTATAATATTATTAAAAGTGTTTAATTTTAATATTTTAAAAAAAGTTGTACAAAAAAATATTAAAAATAATAAAAACCGATTCACTGGGTCAACTTAACTGATTTTACTGGTTGAACCACTGATCGAGGTTCGACAAGTGGTTAACAAGTTCAATTCGGGTTTTGATCAACCTGGTTCAACCAAACCAAATTGGATCAGATATAGAACCGACTCCTTGTTAAACCGATTGAATCGGTCAGTCCAAGCCAAGTCTGAAAATAGTGATTTTTCTCTTTTGTCGTTATATTTTACTTATATTATTATTGTATTCTTTTTATATTATATATTTTTATTTAGTACTTCAAATTTTAAAAAATTCTTATTTTAAAAACTCTTTTGTCCTCATTTTGGTTGCAGCAGTTGTAGAAAGTAAACAATCATATATCCATATATATCATTATTAGCTAAGTTCTACTACATTGGACCAACCCACCTGTATTATTAGCTAAGGGGCACCAACCCACCTGTATTATTGGATCTTGTCGTCTTCGAATTTGGGCTAAATTCTACGACATCACTAAATTTGTTACTTAGCAATTTGGGACAAGTATTTAACTACTCTACTACTCCCACGTTTCACAAAAATTGATTGATTTAGTTTTATTTATTTTTTCGTTAATTTAATTAATTTTAAAATTAATAATTAAATCAATTTATTTATGGCTTTAAACTTTTAAAAATTAAATATTGTAGTAAATTAAACTTAATTTCTTATGATTATAATTTATTTACCTATATTTAAAATAAATTTGGATAAATTTTAATTATAAAATTAATTAATTAAATTTCAAAAGTCAAACTAAGTCGATTTTTTGCGGGAGAGAGAGAGAGAGAATATTATTTGTCCCTTTTTTCCTGAAAGAAAGTTATAAATTTATCACTATGTTAACCTATATGGCTCACTTGATAGTGAGATCTACATGAGAATTCTTGAAGGATTAAAAATGACTGAATCACAAAAGCCCCACCATATATATTCAATTAAGTTGCAACACTCATTATATGAGTTAAAACAGTATGGTCGTATATGGTATAATCGACTTAGTGATTATTTAATAAAAAATGGGTATACAAATAATCAAGTACGCGCATGCGTCTTTATTAAGAAAACACAAAATGAATTTACCATCATTGCTGTATATGTGGATAATTTGAATCTTGTAGGTACTCCTGAAGAACTCACAAGAACTGCTACTTATTTAAAGGTTGAATTTGAAATGAAAGATCTGGGAAAGACAAAGTTTTATTTGGGAATACAAGTGGAGCATTTAATATCTGGAATTTTAGTTCATCAATCGACATATACTGAAAAGATTCTCAGTCATTTTCATATGGATAAAGCTCACCCTTTGGCTACCCCGATAAGTGTTCGATCTCTAAAAGTTGATAAAGATCCATTTCGACCTCTAGAAAGTGAGGAAGAAGTTCTTGGACCTGAAGTTCCATACCTAAGTACAATAGGTGCTCTTATGTATCTTGCAAACTGTACACGACTCGATATTACTTTTGCTGTCAACTTGTTGGCAAGATACGGTTCTTCTCCGACTAAGAGGCATTGGGATGTGATCAAACACATTTTGAGATACTCGTAGAAGTATAGATCTTGGATTATTTTATCTAAGAAATTCAACGTCACGATTAGTTGGATATGCTGATGCAGGATATTTATCAGATTCACACAATAGGTTATCACAAACAGGTTATGTATTTACATATTGTGACACAACTATATCGTGGAAATCCACAAATCAAACTATGACAGCTACATCTACAAATTACTCAGAAATTCTCGCAATACATGAAGCAAGTTGAGAGTGTGTTTGATTGAGGTCAATTATTCAGCATATCCAAGAGTCATGCGGATTACCATCAATCAAAGATATTCTTACAATTATGTATGAGGATAACGTTGTATGCATTGCTTAACTTAGAGGAAGGTACATTAAGGGAGATAGAGCAAAACACATTTCACCTAAATTCTTCTACACACATGAGCTGCAAAAGAAGGGTAATATAGACGTGCATCAAATTCAATCATGTGATAATTTAGCCGACTTGTTCACAAAAACACTACCAAATGCAAAGTTTACAAAACTTCGAAATAAGATCAAAATGCGTCGACTGAAAGACTTATCACAATATTTCATCAAAGAATAATGAATTCCTTTTGAGGGGGAGATATGTACTCTTTTTCCTTTCGCTAAGTTTTTTCCACTGAGTTTTCTTAGCAAGATTTTTAATGAGACATAATCTTCTATCTTAGGAAATCAAGGGGAAGTGTTATAGTATTATGATTTCCCAAAAAATCATAAGCTACATACTAGCTAGACTATTGGTCTAGTGCTTGTTTTGTGGATCTTGGTTGTATATGTTCTTCTTTTTCTTTGCCTATAAAAGGCAAGTTTCTCTAATGAAAAGATGCACACAAACGAAAGAAAATTCCTGATACTTATATATTGCAAACTTTGTTATTTCTTCAGTTTTATAACACATTAATTGTTCTCACTCCATTTACATGGCAATTTTGATATCAAATAAAGACACGGTTAAATCAATATTCATTAAGGCGAATGATGGAACAACGTTTTCATAGTTTAACATATATTGGAAAAGATGACTCTTATTTTGGGATTTTATGAAAAGAAAATATGATGCACATTTTGGGACCCAATGAGCACTAGTATATTGTGATTAATTATTACGAGCTTGTAGTTATTTGAATAAGTGATTTCTTTTTATCAGATAAAAATCCCTTTCTTTACACATATTCTTCAATTTCTCCTAATATATATTTGAGCGATATAAATATTACATTTAGCGATAAAATAATTTTCGTAGCAAATAGTTAACGACACAATAAAATTGGTCACATATAAATTATCTTTGAAAGTATCGTTAAAATTAATATTTGTATCGCTAAATGTGTATTAATAAAAATTAGAGATGAAGCAGTGGCGAAGTTAAAAAATAATTTTAGTGGGATCAAATTACTAAACTACACTAAAAAAATCTATTACATTATATATATATATATATAAATTTTGTGGGGTCAAATTACTAAATTACACTCATAAAAAAATGTAAGACCCTCAAATTTTTTTAAATAAAAGGAATTTCCTTTATTTATTATTTTGAAATAGTAAGGGTTGATTTGATTAATGTGGATAGTTAAGGGTTAAATACGCAAATATTTCAAAATAAACAAGTGGTTATAAAATATTCATTTTGTTTGGAATATTAGTTTGGTGGTGGAATATTAAATCTTGTCGAGAATATTAAATGCGGCCAGTAGCGACCATGTGGGCCCCATAACGAAAGCGATTAGATGAAGAAAGCGACAAATATAAGTTGGTTAAAAATAACTTGGCGTAGTTATTCTGGTTAAGATCGTTGGAATACCCGTTGGTTAAAATACAAGAATATGTCTGGCGTGGTTCTTGCGATGGCCACGGTATTACGCACATTTGTTGAATTATTGATCCTTACGTGAAAGGCTACTCAATAATTTTCACGATGAATTCTTGTTCAATATTTTATTTTATTGATTCAATAATTCTTTGCGTTGATATTTTATATTATTGTTGTTCATAATTGTCACGCACATTATCTCCATTATCGGATCAATAATTCATATTATTTGAATAATATTATTAGATAGCATTATTGGCAATGTCTAGAAAGTTACATCGAGGAGAGGTTTGGTCACCTAATTGCGCGCCAAGAAGAGAAATCCTTATCGGAAAGCCCCTCTTTCACAGGAGCGGCTGGTTGTTATAATAATTGTGATTCGTAATATTATTTGTGAATAATTAATTATTGATTCATATGATAAAGAAATATTTATTTTATGTGGATATAAATGATGGATTTATTTATGTGGTTATAAATGAAGAAATTATTGTTGAGGTGTTTTATCGATATTTTTACCGAGTTGGAGGTATTAAAAATTAAATCGGGGTTTTGAGATATATTGCGGGGGTTATAATTTTTAATCCGATCCGATTGGATTAATATAGTAATTTTGGGTATGTTATACATACATAAGTTGAGTATATGTCCACAAATTTTGAACCGTTAAAAATGCACGAATGATTTGTTGTGAATTTTAAGAGGTGTGGGATTCTAAATTAGGTTTATAATTGATTTTGGTGGAAAATTCTAGAATTGAGTGGGCCCCACTTGTGGTTGGTGAAGAAATGTGCTGAATTTTATTTCAAATGTGGTGGGTGGCAATAGTAATGTAAAAAGCCATCGGTAGTTGGTCGTCAAGTCTGCTTGGTAATTAACATTTTCCTATAAATAGAAGGCTAAGTTAGAATTGAAAATCACACCGAAACAAAGTTTTCTCTTTCTCTCTCTATATTATTATTGGCGTATTTTGTGAGTATTTAGATACTTTGAGAGTTCTTTGTTTCAATCTGAAGTTTCATTCAAAGATCACTTGACCTTTCCTTAAAATCTTGATTCTTTGAGGTAAGGATATTATTTTTTTAAGAATGATATTATTTCTTCAATATCATTATCTTTGAAATGTTGATCTGAGGTTTTTATCAAATTTGGAACTTTTTCATGTATGGAGTTACTATTCATGAGTTCTTTATTCACGAGTTCTTATTCATGAGTTCTTATTCACGAGTTCTTATTCATGAGTTCTTATTCACGATTCTTATTCACGAGTACTTATTCATGAAGCGTGAAGATATTTTTGTGGAATTTCTATCTTTTGGTGTCGGTTTACTATTCATGTATCTGATCTTATTCACGTATCTGACTTTATTCACGATATCTGACCTTATTCACGTATCTGACTATTCACCAAAAAATAAAATTTCTTCTTTTGTCCAAAACATCTATTTTGGATACTAGCTTTGATTGTATCCATGTTTTGATCATTCTTGAATTTTACACCACTATGATTATTTTTGAGGTATTGTTGGACATGGATAAAACAAAGTCTGAATCATTAATCCTTAATCCTTGTCATTTTGTTTCACCGGATTAGTTCTTTAAAAATATTTTCATCATCCTCGGTCTTAAATGATGATATTATTGAATATCTTTGGCTTTTAGTAGTGCAAAGATGAATGATTTCTGAAGAATATCTTTGGCTGTGTGCAGATGAGATGAGCAGTTGTTTAAATGAGCATGACCATCGATGAATATCTTTGGCTTTGTAGTGCAAAGATGAGCAGTGTTGAGATGAACATGGCCGATCGATGAATATCTTTGGCACAGTAGTGCAAAGATGAATGTTTGATTTGAGATGAATATTGATTGATGTTACGAGGATAAAATATTGATGATGGATTTTGTTAAATTCATAGATTATAGTAGATTTCATTCTACGTAACTCTTACATGAATTATTATTTCACTGCGAATATTGATCTCAAAACTTGTTGTCTATTGTATTCTATTAAATTTTTCCTGTTGAAGACTAACGATAATTTGTTGTATATTATCTTAGTCGTAATATTCTTCTTGGTAGTTGAAAGCTCACCCTTTCCTTTTTGTTCCATTCTTCTCGGGAGGCGAGAATATAGCGAATGCGCAGTCGGGGTATGGAATGAAGGTTTTAGAAAGGATTGTTTAGTAGTCCTCACCATTTTGTAAAATAATGTATCGATAAATGTGATGAGGATTTATTTGAGTATAAATATTGTCTGAAGATAATATTTGTATTTAAACTCACAGTTTTACTGTTGTAATAATAAAGTTGTAGTTGTTTCTGTACCATGTATTGACAACTCAGAATGGGTGATGTATACCTATTTTGGGGGTGTCACAAAAAATCTACTACATCACACACACACACACACACACACACACACACACACATATATATATATATATATATATATACTTTGGGGTCAATTGAGTCCACACTCATACATGTAGCCAGTAACGGAACCAGAAACTTTTGAGAGAGGGGGTCAAAATATACTTGCAAAATCATGACGGCGGTGATACGAGCTACAAACAAATAAAAAATTTTCTGATTTTGGACAAAGGGATACAACTTTTGGTGGAGGCCTTAAATTCTTATTGGTTGGGCTTAACTGTGATCAGGGTCTAGTCTGCGTTTGGTCGAATGTATCACAACTGACAGCTTTCATTTCAGTCCCTACGACTTTGGGCTAGTATTTTAATAAATAAATAAATCATTTTATTACCTGCTCCTTCTGTCCTGAATATTAGCAAAGTACAATACGTACACATACTAAAAAATAGTAAAAATTAAATTCATGATTAATGACCCCACAAGAATATATAAAGAGATGAATACATTTTTTTTTATTCTAATGAATTTCATTAAATAACATATTTATCTTTCACTTTATGTATTTCATCTTATCATTTTGAGACTTTAATGATGCTTTTGCGGTAGAGGGAGTCTTATTTTTATACCAATTTGGTTTGACATATGCTTGGTGATTACCAAAAATACTAATTTTATCCTATAACGTTATATCCATCAACGACATAACATAAACTTAATTTGTGGATAAAAAAGGAAAATTAAATTAAGATGGAATAATTTCCTACTTCGTAGCTAGCTAGAAAAAGGACGGATTAATGTTCTTCTGCTCAAAAGAGTTGGCTAAAAATTGTCTATACTATTATTGCCACCGGAGCCGGAGCCGGAGCCGGAGCCGGAGCCGGAGGAGGGACTAGGGTGGGTGTATTGTAGTTGACAAATTTGATTAATTAAAATTTTAATTTTTTAAATTATTCTAATAAACTAATTACTATTTTAAAAAATTAAATCATTCTGTTAAATCTTTTCAACTTTTATCTTATGTGAACGTGAAAAAGAAAAAAAAATGACACGGCTTATTACATCCGGCTTAAAACTTGATGTGTATTATTTATTTCTTAAGACTTAATATAATGTATTTTATTTCCTTCTTAGCGTGACAGCTGTAATTATTGCAATTTTTCTGGGTCTAAAGTTGTGTGTGTGAACTCGGTGGAGGGACCTACTTCTACTCACCAACCACACTCGTCACTCGTGTTATTGATAGACATATAAGATATGTGTGAGAGAGCCTCTGTGTCTGATTGTCTATAGTAAAAGAAAATGTGCGACTATTTAAGGGATTTTTTTTTTGAGAGTTATACGAACGAGGGTCGAGGGAGGGTAGGCTATTTTTGTCAAGTCCTTGTTTGGCAAAAGGAGCCTGATTTTCTTCATCTGTCTGTACGTGTTTCCTTTCACACTCGACTCTTGGTGTATATACGGGAACACGATTTTATATATTATGATGTTGTGTGCAAATTATAATTATGATATTAATTTCACACACAAAATCTTTCTCTCTTCTCTTCTTCACACACACACACACACAAAAACAAATAATAATAGTACTAAAAATAAATATAATAATAATAATAATAGTACTAATAGTACTAATAATAGTAACAATAATAATAATAATAATAATAATAATAATAATTATTATAATAGTAATAGTAATAGTAATAATAATAATAATAATAATAATAATAATAATAATAATAATAATCTATATAATAAAGATTACGATTAATTCTAATTGATTTGAGCGGAGGAAGCCTTGAAATGCGGTTGATTCATTCTAATTTTAATTCAAAATAATAATAATTATAATATAATAATAATATTATTATAATAGTAATAATAATAATAATAGTAATAAAGTAATAATAATTATAATAAAATTAATATTAATATTAATATTAATAATTATAATTAAAATTATAATAATAATAGTAATAATAATAATAATAATAACAACAACAACAACAACAATAATAATAATAATAATAATAATAATAATTATTGTGGTGGTGTGATGAATTATGATAATTTTATTGATAATTGTTAGTTTTGTAGACAAGTTTAATTTTTTCTCGGATATCTATTTTAAAGAAAAATTAATTATTGTGGTAGTGTGGTAAATTATGATAATTATTATATGCGATTTTAAGTTCGAAAGAGTCTTTAGGTAATAAAGTATTTTTGAATTTTAATCTAATAATTTTTAGATTCTGTAGTGCCTTGAGTGCACGAAGCAATTACTAGTTATATTCTATTATGCGTAGTGTTGCGTAGTATGCGTATAGTGTTTTGCGTAGTAAAATCTTTTATATAAAAGCAGAATACTTTTATAAAGTTATCTGTTTTATTAGGCAATAATTAGAATATATTTTATTTTATTATGCATAGTATTTGCATAATTACTGCGTAGTGTTTGCATAGTAAAATCTTTTATAAATTATTCGTTTTATTAGATTATAAATAGAATATATTATATTTTATTTAAAAATTTTGCTTTAAATATGGACCATCGATTAAAGTAAATCAATCTCGATAGATTCATGAGTTAGTTCTTATGCATTCCATTTTTCTATAAATGAGAAGCTCATTCATTCATTATTTTCTTACGAATTCACTAAAACTCTGAGAGATAAACTATAAAGAGAAAGAAGAAAGTATTACTACTTCACTTCTTATATATCCAAAGATTTCTTTCTTACTTAAGGTAGAAAATATTATTTGTTGTACTTTAAGGGGTGTTATTCTTTCTTATTCATGAAGAGAAGCTGTTGTTATTCCATTTCTTATTATTACTTTGGAATAACTTTTATATCTGTGATCTACCCCTATACTTGGTGACATTATTACATTATTACATTAACAACATCGTATACGTGTGTTTTACAGGACCTAGTTAAAATCTTTATTATTATTTAGTTGGAACATCCTGTATGTGTGTTTTACACCTACTGGACCTAGTTAAAATCTTATTATTATTACATTGGAACATCCTGTCATGCATGTGTTTTACACCGGACACAGTTAAAATCTTTATTATTCTCATTGGAACATCCTGTCGGTGCAAATTTTGCGACACCGTTCCGTTATTATTATTACTGTTGGAATAACTTTGTCTACATGTAAATACCGCGTGCATGGTGATTTCTTTTGTTATTCCATTCTTTATTATACTCGGTTGGTTAAAGTTTTGACTTATACTCCATGAAATTAGTAGAATATCCATGATATTTGCGGCTTACATCCAAAGATCTTTTCATGGAAATATTCTTTTGATCATTCTTGAATTTTACTCTACAAAAGCAAGATGTCGTGTTGACAATTTGGGCGTTAATAATTCTGGATAAAATAATTCTTGAACTTATTTTATTGAATTCTTATATCATTGTCATCATCCTCGTGTTTATACTTTGTTGAAAGTCAATCCGTATTTTGTAGTGCGTAGATGGATTTGGTATGATTATGACGAGAATTATTCGGTATAATCATGGGTAGTAATATTACAAATGATGTGATACAAGTTCTCATTGGCGTAGTGCATTAATGGACGATTGTTGGCATGATCACGACCATTAATGAATACACAAATATTCTTGCACGTAGTGCGTGGATAATTAATGGTCGTGATCTTATAGAATATCCTCGGCGAAGTAGTGCGAGGGTGATTCGATGATGTGGAATATTTATCAAAATTTGAGTCCCAAATGATAATGATGATGAAAAACCTTTTAATCATAAAAGATAGTAGATTTTATTTTCTACTTGACTCTTTTAATGGATTGCTTTGTTCATTGCAGATTAAACTTGATGTCTATTGTATTTTATCGGTTTAACATTGTTGGAGGCTAATGATAATTTATTCTGCATTATCTTAGTCATAATATTTCTTACTGGGCTAGTTGAGCACACCCTTTCTTTCACTGTTCTCTTCAGGAAATGAGAATATAGTTGGGACGAGTCGGGGAATGGAGTGATGGTCCAGAGGATAAGCATTAGTAGTCCTCACTATTTTATGAAATAGTGTGATAATTATTGTAATGAGGTGTAAGACCCCAAATTTTTTTTTAAATAAAAAGGAATTTCCTTTATTTATTATTTTGAAATAGTAAGGGTTGATTTGATTAATGTGGATAGTTAAGGGTTAAATATGCAAATATTTCAAAATAAGCAGTGGTTATAAAATATTCATTGTTGTGGGGAATATTCGTTTGGTCGTGGAATATTAAATGCGATTAGGAATATTAAATGCGACCAGCGACCATGTGTAGGCCCATAACGGAAAGTGATTGGATGAAGAAAGCAGCAAATATAAGTTATTTTTAAATAACGGCGTGGTTATTCACAGATTAATCTTGTTGGAATACTTTCGGTGGTTAAAACACACTAATACGCGTTGTTGAACAATAGCACTTGGTATTGCACCAATTATTGATTCTTACGTGAAGGCACTTACTCAATAATGGTTAAAAAATTAATTTTATTCGATTATTTTATTGAGTTAATAATTCTTTGCGTTGATATTTTATATTATTCTTTGTTTCAATAATTGTCATTGCCGACAATATTTCCCATTATCGGATCAATAATTCATATTATTTGAATAATATTATTAGATAACATTATTGGCAATGTCTAGAAAGTTACATACAGGAGAGGTTTGGTCACCTAATTGCTTGCCATGAAGAAGAAATTCTTATTGGAAAGCCCTCTTTCTGTGAGGCGCACGGTTGTCGATATTGTGATTACAATAATATTATTTGTGAATAATTAATTATTGATTTATATGATGAGGAAAATATTGATTTTATGTGGATATAGATGGAAAAATTTTTAAAATGACAATTGTTGAAAATTAATATTTTATCTTTTACGATAAAATAATTCGTTTAAATATATTATTTTAATAATATATTAACGGTGATATTTTACAACGAATGTGGGATATATGAGTATCTGAGGAGGAAGAGTATTTTTGTTGCAATAAATGTTTAAAACATGTTAAACATATCGGTGGACCCCATTTATTGGTGAAATTTGATTATAGCACGTAAAATTGCTTGGTTTGTGGATTTGGTCAATTTGTGATTGGAATTTGGAAAAACTTTCTTCTGCAAAGTTGTAGAAATTGAATTTCCTATAAAAACTAGCGAGATTTGAATTTTTCTGATGAAAGGGCTATTTATTATGAATTATTGAAGTTACGAAGCTCCAAAATAATTGATTTTGGAAGTTTAAAATATTTAAAATTAGAAAAACGTTTTTCTTATTTTTTCTAGAAGGTGGCATGTGTTTGATGGCTGAAATCAGATTCTAGACATGTGTAGAAAATAATATAATTATATTATTAATTTATTAAATTTTACTGCTTTTGGTGTTCTAGCGATTTCCTATAAATAGGGTCTTGGGTTAGAATTGAAAATCACACCGTAAATGAAGTTTTCTCTCTCTATATTATCGGCGTATTCTTGTGAGTATTTTGAGTATACTTTGAGCATTCTTTATACGGTGCAAGTCCAAGTCATATCCTATATCCCAGTGTTTAAATTTAGAAGTCTTGCGATCTTTCGAGGTAAGGGATATTATTTTTTCGTAATGATATTATTTCTTCAATATCATTATCTTTGAAATGTTGATCTGAAGTTTTTATCAAATTGGAACTTTTTCATGTCGGGTTCTATTAATGGGTTTCTTATTCATGATTCTTATTCACGAGTTCTTATTAGCGAGTTCTTATTCACGATTCTTATTCACGAGTACTATTAAATGAAGCGTGAAGATGTTTTGTGGAATTTCTATCTTTTGGTGTCGAGTTACTATTCACGTATCTGGCACTATTCACGTATATCTGACTATTCACTAGAAAAATAAAATTTCTTCTTTTTGTCGAAAATATCTATTACGGATACTAACTCTGATTGTATCCATGTTTTGATCATTCTTGAATTTTACACCACTATGATTATTTTTGAGGTATTTTTTGGGCGTGGATAAAACCAAGTCTGAATCCTTAATCCTTAATCCTTGTCATTTTGTTTCACCGGATTCGTTTCTTTAAAAATATTTTTCATCATCCTCGATCTTTAAATGATGATATTATTGAATATCTTTGGCACATGGTGCAAAGATGAATGATTTCTGAAGAATATCTTTGGCACATGTAGTGCAAAGATGAGCAGTGTTGAGATGAGCGTGGCCAGATTGATTAATATCTTTGGCACAGTAGTGCGATGATGAGCAGGTGTTTAAATGAACATGACCAATGATGAATATCTTTGGCTTGTAGTGCAAAGATGAATATTTGATTCAGGATGTATATTGATTGATGTTACAAGGATAAAAGATGAGCGATGAACTTTTAAATTCATACATAGAAGATAGTAGTTTGCATTCTCTACTTAACTCTTCTAGTGAATTATTATTTCATGCGAATATTGATTTAAAATTTGTTGTCTATTGTATTCTATTAGATTTTTCCTATTGAAGACTAACGATAATTTGTTGTATATTATCTTAGTCATAATATTCTTCTTTGGGCTAGTTGAGCTCACCCTTTTCCTTGTTGTTCCATTTTTCTTCTCGGGAGGCGAGAATGTGGCAATCTTAGTCGGGGTATGGAATGAAGGTTACAGAGAGAGTTGTTTAGTAGTCCTCACCATTTTTGTAAAATAATGAATCAATAATTATGATGGGGATTTATTTGAGTATAGATATTGTCTAGAAAGACAATATTATATTTTAACTCACGATATATATTATGCGTATTTCACACGACATTTGTATTATTGAAGTTGTAGTTTGCTTCTTGTACCATGTATTTGGCGACTTCGAATGGGTGTTGTGTATACTATTTTGGGGCGTCACATGAGACTCCTTTTGAGTTTGTATAATCTCTAGTAGACAATATTTTTATTCAAACTCACGGTTTATGTTTTGTTGTATTGTACCTGCGATTTTGTATTAGTAAGTTGTATTTGAATTACATACCGTGTATCCTCGGCGACCTAAGATGGGTGATGTATACCTAATTTTGGGGCGTCACGGTTGAGTATCAAAGCTTAGGGATATGATCCACGGCTAAGATGTGAGACTAGAACTAGGAGGGAAGAGGCGGGAATTCCTTGTTAGTATGACTCTACTTAAATTTATTTTGTATTTAAATTGGTTGGTCGAGTTTAGAGATATTATGTTACATGTCAATTAACCTTTGTTTTGTGGCGATATCTAAAAATGACATCCCAAAATGTTGAGAATAACAATAGAGCACAAGAGATCGTTGAGTCTCCATGCTATCATAATTAGGAGAATAATAAACCGAGAGGCGACAATCCTCATGCAAACAACAACAACGACCAAATGTTGAATGATGGATTGTTCGGAGGCTTTATCTGATTAAATACGAATGTAGGGTGAAGCGGCTCGCCTCCAAAATGTGAGGTGGAAACACTTGGAAATTCTCGGTGGTCATCGCTTAAGCAGATTCGAGGAGCTGGGACCACCGGAGTTTAAGTGAGAGCTAAACCACTTATAAGCGAAAGCATGGATAAAGCGGATCACCAAGATATTTGATGTCTTGGGATGCTCCAGGAAGCAAAAGGTTCCACTTCAGCCTTTATATTCTTGGAGGCGGCGAGATTCTTGGTGGGAATCGATAAAAGCGTACTCGACTTCTTGCCGTCTTAAAGATGTCTTGGGAGAAGTTCCAAGAGTTGTTCAACGACAAATACTTTCCGAAAAGTATTACGTCACATGAAGGAGGTGGAGTTTATCGAATTGGAGCAAAACAATATGGCCAGTGTCGCATGATCGAGGCAAAATTTGCGAGTTATCCTTGTTTGCATCCCACTTGGTGGATAATGAATAGAGAATGGCGCGAATGTTTTAAGAGGTTTGAAGCGGAAATCGTCAACATCTTATTTCTCATAAAGCGTGTTTGTATTCGGATGTTGTAAATAAGGCTCGATTGGTGGAAGCGCGATAACGAGTCAACGCACGAAAAAGAAAGCGTAGGTAAAATGATAATACCGGTGAGAGCGATCGTGAAGCGGTGACAACAAGCGTGGAGGGAATCAACGGGCGAAATGGTAACCACTTGGTGGTAATCGGGGCCAAAATAATAAGAATGGACATTTCGAAGAGGAGATTCAACAATGATGGAAAGATGTCGGCACCGACCGTTGTTAAGGAAGGAGAAAGACCACTATCGTATGCTTCAAATGCGGAGGGAGGGACACATCGGTCCAAATTAGCGCGATGGCGTCCAAAGTATGTTATAATTGTGGAAGAGAAGGTCACTTAGCTCGATTTTGTCATTCAACAAGACAAATTCAACTAGGATGGAGGCACCAAAATTTGTCCCGAGAGAAAAATCAAAGCCGGTAGTCTGAGAGAGAGCATTTGTTGTGACCTCCCGGAGAAGCGAGGAACGAATGAGGTCATCACGGGTAAGTTAATCATAAGCTCTTCTGAAGTCTATCTGCAAGTGTTGAATCTGGGATTCTACTCACTCTTTTATTTCACTAGTTGTGTTCATGTTTGTACTTAACTCAGGAGAAGTTAAACTTTGATTTATCTATTGAAACTCCATTGGGAGAAACCTTCGTTACCTCCACATTTTTTATAAATCTTGTTTGATTCAAATCGACACTTTCACGTTACACTGTCGATCTTATCTCTTTGAAAATACTTGCCTTTGATGTGGTTTTTTTGAAACGATTGGTTAACTACTCATCATGTTTTTTCGTGGGTTGTTAGCTTTTATATTCCTAACCAACCTACTCTTGTCGCGAATTCAAGCAACCAAACCACTAAATTCAATCATTGTCATATCAAGCCATAAGTAAAGAGCCGCGATTCTTTCGTTGTTGACTTCCTTGTGTGGGAAGAACCGAAGCCAGACTTTTCATAGAAGACGTTGTGAATGACAATGGAAAGTTGATAGGTATCAATGTGACGTGTTATCCAGTCTTGGATGAGAGTCACGATTTTGAATGATATTTATTGTTAATAAATTTCTTGGCGTATTTTTTGAAGACTTCACGTTACTACGAGCGTGAAATCGAATTTTGTATTGACCCGGTATCTGAAAACCATTTCTTAAACTCTCAAAATATTTCTTCACTAAAAGCGAGCGTAATATGCGCGAAAGAGCGTTGACTCGATTTTGTTGAAGATTACGATCGTCTTATTGATATCATCGTGGAAGTCTTGAGCGTGGTAGGCAAAATAGGTCCATTCCATCGACCTATTACGAGTCGTTAAATCGTGAAATGCGAAATAACTTCTGACTTTATTACAACAATTGTGGTTAAAATCTGACAACACGTATCTTTGTGAGTTTGGATACCAATATATACAAGCTGTAACTCTGGACACCAACTTGGATAACACGTCGCCATGACACCTTACATAAAAAGTCTGCAGTCAGCTGTTTTTAGAAATTAGAATCTTTGGGAAGTGCTCGAGAAACCTTCATACATGGGAGGCCGTGCTTTTTAGGTTATGGTAGATATCGTATAGCCCAAAATTATCCTTGGTTGACCCGATAAACCCCAAAAAAAAGCGAGAAGATTACTATCATATTCTTCCCGATGGTGAGTCTTCTCTTGACATATCATTATCTCCATTTGTCTCTAATTGGGTATTATACTCCAAACAAACACCAAGATTATATAGGTAGTGCTTGTAAATATACTCGTGAGTGGGATGAAACCTGACCGTATCTTATGATAACACGAGGTTGTATGTCATTAGACATCTTGTATGATAGTGACAAAACACCCTTCAAGTTAAATTCACCTCACCCTCGACATCTATAGACCACCACTCTGTTCCTTTGCTTTATCCCAGCTTTCGACCCGGCTACACTTTTATTACACGAAAGGAATTGTGAAACAAAAGGGTGAAACCTGACTAGCTCGATAAAGAATATTATGACTAAAGATAAATAAATTATCAATAGTCTTCATCGATGTCATCGATTTTAGAACATATGGTAGATGATAAAACTTTTCAACCATAGTTGCGGTGAATGAAGCGATCCATTAGAAGAAATCGAATAGTATAAAATCTATTGTCTTCTCCACGTTTAAAAGTCCACTGACAATATTTTATCCACCTTAACATCAATCAGCGGTTCCTTTCCACAATTATATGAATAACTTCATAATCATAATTGTGATTCTAAATTCCTCTTCTCATCCGGGGCGAAGATAATTTTCATCACTGTCTTTACACAAAACATCAAATATCATGGTTATACGAATCACGGTTCACATTCATAATCATACTAATAAATTCATCTTTGCTGCACGAATTGAAGATATTCATCAACAGTTCATCTTTACACTACTGGTAAAGATATTCAACAACGGTCATCTTTGCATTCTGAGCGAAGATATTCATCAATAATTCATCTTGCTTCTGAATTTAAAGATATTCATCAACAAATCGTCTTTGCATTCTGAGCGAAGATATTCATCGATAATTCATCTTTTGCACTTCTGAGTAAAGATATTCATCAACAAGTCATCTTTGCATTCTGAGCGAAGATATTCATCAATAATTCATCTTTGCATTCTGAAATTAAAGATATTCATCGATAATTCATCTTTGCATTCTGAGCGAAGATATTCATGATAATTCATTCATCTGATAAAGCGAAGATATTCATCGATAATTCATCTTTTGCATTCTGAAGAAGATATTCATCAATAAAAATCATATCCATATTTATAACACCTTAATCCAAATGTTATAAATCACTTAGAAATCTCATAATCTAATATTATTAATATTATAATAATATTTTAATCATTTCTTAAACTTATAAACAATTTAATTAAATTGTTTACACTTTACTAATTAATGCATTTAATCATCATAAAATGCCAAACTCATAAAATTTCATCACCGATAACAAAAACCCTCATCAAAATCTGCATATACCTCGTATATGATTCTCGAACCATAAAATCATATTTTCTAATTTTCTTACTTCACATAACATATTTAATTCATTTACTCATAACTAGAACATTTTCATGAAAAATACCAAATCGGTTCAAAAATATTTCTTTTACGGGATTTAGCATAAAATAGTCCCATATTGAACATATATTTTTCTCGAAATTTTAAAAATTCATTTACTATTTTTCATATAGCCAAAACCACGAATATTTAAACATTTATCATAAATTGTACTTTTATCCAAAAATTCCGAAATTCACAGTACCGATATTATATAGATGTACTCTCGATAAAAATTTCATCAATTTTGGAGTTAACATGAGGAGTTATAAATAATTACTTTTAAAATAGTCTTTTCTCATAAAATTCATAACTCTCGATCTATACATCCAAAAATACCTCAAAATAATCATAGTGGTGTAAAATTCGAGAATGATCAAAAACATGGATCTGATCAAAGCTAGTATCCGAATAGATATTTTAGTCGAAAAGAAAAATTTTCATTTTTAAATTGAATAGTCTTAAATATTAAGTGAATAGTCTTGAGTATCGTGAATAGTCTTGAGTATCGTGAATAGTAACTCAAACACCAAAGATAGAAATTCCACAAAAAAAAAACATCTTCAACGAATTACTTTCGTGAATAGTACTCGTGAATAGTAACTTCGTGAATAGTAACTTCGTGAATAGTAACTTCGTGAATAGTAACCCGTGAATAGTAACTCATGAATAGTAACCCCAGAGCATGAAAAAGTTCCAAATTTGATAAAAACTTGGATCGACATTTGGTAATAATGATATTGAAGAAATAATATCATTCTGAAAAAAATAACATCCTTACTTATCCACTTACCTCGAAAAAAGCGTACTTTACATTTGGATATCGGATATAATGAAGGAAACTTGCAGCGATGAATATCAACTCACCAAGTATCTAAATACTCACAAAAAATACACTCGATAATCTAGAGAAAAGAAAAACTTATGTTTACGGTGTGATTTTCAATTCTAACAGCCCTCTATTTATAGGAAAATGTTAGCCGTAAAGCGCGGACTTGACTGCTTTTACACGATGGCTTTACACTTTCTATTTCACCCACCAAAAATCAGCCATCTTCCCCAACAACCAAGAGTGGGGCCCACTCAATTCTAAATTTTCCACCAAAACCTAATTTAGATCGATTACCTCTTAAAATTCATAACAAATCATCGTTCATTTTAACGGTTCAAAATTTGTGGACATATACTCAACTTATATATGTATAACATATCCAAAAATTACAACGATCAGCGGTCGGATCAAAATTTATAACTCACATAATATAGTTTGAAGAACAACGATTTTTGGACTATTAGTCCTTGGACCGATTTCATTCAAAATTTCACCACGAAATATCTACAAAAAATTTTGGGTGATTCAAATTTCTCTGATTAGCTTACTTCTAGGGCTTTCTTTTGATATATGGCTCATCTCTTAACTCATTATACACAAAAGTTATGGATTTTACAAAATCAAGTAATAAACTAATTTTTACGAAAATCCCATATTTTGTTCTCCATTTAAACAAAATCTTGATAAAACACCTCATCATTAATTCCTTCACTTATAACCACATAAATAAATCCATCATTTATATCCACATCAAATAAATATTTTCTTATCATATGAATCAATAATTAATTATTCACAAAACAATATTACGAGAATCACGTTTATAATGACGGTAGTTCCGGGAAGAGGGGCTTTCGATAAAATTTCTCCTTCTTGGGCGCATGATTAGGTGACCAAACCTCTCCTTGTGAGAACTTTCTAGACATTGCCAATAATGTTATCTAATAATATTATTCAAATAATATGAATTATTGATCGATAATGGAAAATCTTTATGCGGTGATAATTATTGAACAACAATAATAAAATATCAACCACGACATGATTATTGAATCGATAAAATAAAATATTGAGCGATAATTCTTGTAACAATTATTGAGTAGTGCCTTCTCACGTAAGAATCAATAATTGAAAAAATCTTTGTCTTGATCTGGTGTCTTCTTTGTGCTGACAATAGCGTATTACTTTACTTTACCAATAGGGTATTCCAGCGATGTTAGCAGATAGCGATTACGTAGTTATTTATAAAAACTCAAATTTATCGTTTTCTCCATCAAGCGGTTATTACATTATAGGGGCCCACAAATGGCTACTTGGCAAATCGTCTGAATATTCCCAAAGCGGAAAGAATATTCCACGACCAAGCGAATATTCTCAAACAACATGAATATTTTATAACCACTTGTGTATTTTGAAAAAAATTCATATATCACCCTTAACTTTAACTTTTATCAATTTAACCATTTCTTGAATAGAAAAATTGAATACTTTTATTTCATAAAATTCGAGGGGTCTTCTGATCTCCCTCTTATGAAATTTAGTCCCAAAATTCGTGCACAGTATTTCGAAAGAGTTGAGAATACCTTGTTTTCATTTGATTTCTATCTCCCTGTCATCATGATTTCTCCATTGCTTTCGTCTCACGTATTTGAATATCATTCTAGAATCTGACTTCAAAACAAAGGTTAATTGAATAAATTAACATATCACGTAATATCTCGATATTATGGTGACCCAACAAATAAGCTTAGGTAGGACACCTTTAGCGAAGGATTTACTCATCTCTCCCCTCTGTTACATTCCCGATCTCACGGGAGATCGTATCCTAAGCTACGATGCCAAATGTAACAACCCCAAAATAGGTCCATTCCATCCGACCTATTACGAGTCGTTAAATACGTGAATGCGAAAATAACTACTGACTTTATTACAACAATTGTGGTGCAAAATACTGACAACACGTATCTTTGTGAGTTTGGATACCAATATATACCAATGTAACTCTGGACACCAACTTGGATAACACGTCGCCATGACACCTTACATAAAGTGCAGTTCAGCTGTTTTTAGAAATTAGAATCTTTGGGAAGTGCTCGAGAAACCTTCATACATGGGAGGCCGTGCTTTTAGGTTATGGTAGATATCGTATGGCCACGAAATTATCCTTGGTTGACCCGATAAACCCCAAAAAGAAAAGCGAGAAGATTACTATCGTATTCTTCCCGATGGTGAGTCTTCTCTTGACATATCATTATCTCCTTTGTCTCTAATTGGGTATTATACTCCAAACAAACACGAAGATTATATAGGTAGTGCTTGTAAATATACTCGGCAAGTGGATGAGCACCTGACCGTGTCTTATGATAACACGAGGTTGTATGTCGTTAGACATCTTGTATGATAGTGACAAAACACCCTTCAAGAGTTAAATTCACCTCACCCTCGACATCTATAGACCACCACTCTATTCCTTGCTTCCCCCATTCGACCCGGCTACACTTTTATTACACGAAAGGAATTGTGAAACAAAGGGTGAAACCTGACTAGCTCGATAAAGAATATTATGACTAAAGATAAATAAATTATCAATAGTCTTCATCGATGTAATCGAGAGATTTAGAACATATGGTAGATGATAAAACTTTTCAACCATAGTTGCGTGGAATGAAGCGATCCATTAGAAGAGTCGAATAGTATAAAATCTATTGTCTTCTCCACGTTAAAAATCCACCACAATATTTTATCCACAGCAACATCGATCAGCGGTTCCTTTCCACAATTATATGAATAACTTCATAATCATAATTGTGATTCTAAATTCCTCTTCTCATCCGGAATGAAGATAATTTTCATCACTGTCTTTACACGAAACATCAAATATCATGGTTATACGAATCCACACGGTTCTCATAAATAATAATCATACTAATAAATTCATCTTTTTGCACGACGCGAAGATATTCATCAACATTTCATCTTTTTACACTACTGGTAAAGATATTCAACAACGGTCATCTTTGCATTCTGAGAGCGAAGATATTCATCAATCTTTATTCTCTTTTGCTTTCTGATAAAGATATTCATCAACAAGTCGTCTTTGCATTCTGAGCGAAGATATTCATCGATAATTCATCTTTTACCTTCTGAAATTAAAGATATTCATCAATAAAGTCGTCTTTGCATTCTGAGCGAAGATATTCATCGATAATTCATCTTTGCACTCTGATTTAAAGATATTCATCAACAATCGTCGTCTTTGCATTCTGAGCGAAGATATTCATCGATAATTCATCTTAAAAGATGCTTCTGATATTTAAAGATATTCATCAACAATTCATATCCATATTTATAACACCTTAATCCAATGTTATAAATCACTTAGAAATCTCATAATCTAATATTATTAATATTATAATAATATTTTAATCATTTCTTAAACTTATAAACAATTTAATTAAATTGTTTACACTTTCTTAATTAATGCATTTAATCATCATAAAATGCCAAACTCATAAAATTTCATCACCAATAACCAAAACCCTCATCAAAAATCTGCATATACCTCGTATATGATTCTCGAACCATAAAATCATATTTTCTAATTTTCTTACTTCACATAACATATTTAATTCATTTACTCATAACTAGAACATTTTCATGAAAATACCAAATCGGTTCAAAAATATTTCTTTTACGGGATTTAGCATAAAATAGTCCCATATTGAACATATATTTTTCTCGAAATTTTAAAAATTCATTTACTATTTTTCATATGGCCAAAACCACTTAGAATATTTAAACATTTATCATAAATTGTACTTTTATCCAAAATTCCGAAATTCACAGTACTGCGATATTATATAGATGTCTCTCGATAAAAATTTCATCAATTTTGGAGTTAACATGAGGAGTTATAAATAGATTACTTTTAAAATAGTCTTTTCTCATAAAATTCATAACTCTCAATCTATACATCCAAAAATACCTCAAAATAATCATAGTGGTGTAAAATTCGAGAATGATCAAAACATGGATCTGATCAAAGCTAGTATCCGAATAGATATTTTAGGCGAAAAGAAAAATTTTCATTTTTAGGTTGAATAGTCTTAAATGATTAAGTGAATAGTCTTGTATCGTGAATAGTCTTGAGTATCGTGAATAGTAACTCAAACACCAAAAGATAGAAATTCCACAAAAAAACATCTTCACGCTTCATGAATAGTACTAAGTGAATAGTAACTTCGTGAATAGTAACTTCGTGAATAGTAACTTCGTGAATAGTAACTTCGTGAATAGTAACCCATGAATAGTAACTCATGAATAGTAACCCCAGAGCATGAAAAAGTTCCAAATTTGATAAAAACTTGGATCGACATTTGACGTAATGATATTGAAGAAATAATATCATTCGAGAAAAAAAATAACATCCACTACTATCCACTTACCTCGAAAAAGCGGCCTTACATTTGGATATCGGATATAATGATTTGAAGGAAACTTGCAGCGATGAATATCAACTCACCAAGTATCTAAATACTCACAAAATACACTCGATAATCTAGAGAAAAAAAAAAACTTATGTTTACGGTGTGATTTTCAATTCTAACTTAGCCCTCTATTTATAGGAAAATGTTAGCCGTAGCAAAAGCGGACTTGACACACTTTTGCTGATGGCTTTACACCTTACTTATTCCACCACCAAAAATCAGCCATCTTCCCCAACAACCAAGAGTGGGGCCCACTCAATTCTAAATTTTCCACCAAAACCTAATTTAGAATCGATTACCTCTTAAAATTCATAACAAATCATCGTTCATTTTAACGGTTCAAAATTTGTGGACATATACTCAACTTATATATGTATAACATATCCAAAAATTACAACGATCAGCAGTCGGATCAAAATTTATAACTCACATGATATAGTTTGAAGAACAACGATTTTTTGGACTATTAGTCCTTGGGACGATTTCATTCAAAATTTCACCACGAAATATCTACAAAAATTTTGGGTGATTCAAATTTCTCTTAGCTAGCTTACTTCTAGGGCTTTCTTTTGATATATGGCTCATCTCTTAACTCATTATACACAAAAGAGTTATGGATTTTACAAAATCAAGTAATAAACTAATTTTTACGAAAATCCCATATTTTGTTCTCCATTTAAACAAATCTTGATAAAACACCTCATCATTAATTCCTTCACTTATAACCACATAAATAAATCCATCATTTATATCCACATCAAATAAATATTTTCTTATCATATGAATCAATAATTAATTATTCACAAACAATATTACGAGAATCACGTTTATAATGACGGGTAGTTCCGGAAGAAGGGGCTTTCGATAAAATTTCTCCTTCTTGGCGCGCATTAGGTGACCAAACCTCTCCTTGTGAAACTTTCTAGACATTGCCAATAATGTTATCTAATAATATTATTCAAATAATATGAATTATTGATCGATAATGGAAAATCTTTGTGCGGTGATAATTATTGAACAACAATAATAAAATATCAACCACAACAATTATTGAATCGATAAAATAAAATATTGAGCGATAATTCTTTGTAACAATTATTGAGTAGTGCCTTCTCACGTAAGAATCGATAATTGAAAAAAATCTTGTATCTTGATCTGGTGTCTTCTTGTGCAACAGCGTATTACTTTACTTTACCAATAAGGGTATTCCAGCGATGTTAGCAGTAGCGATTCTGTAGTTATTTATAAAAACTCAAATTTGTCGTTTTCTCCATCAAGCGAGTTATTACATTATGGGGCCCTGAAATGGCTAGCTGCTGGCAGCGTCGTCTGAATATTCCCAAAGAAAAAGAATATTCCACGACCAAAGCGAATATTCTCAAACAATGATGAATATTTTATAACCACTTGTGTATTTTGAAAAAAAATCATATATCACCCTTAACTTTAACTTTTATCAATTTAACCATTTCTTGAATAGAAAAAAAATGAATACTTTTATTTCATAAAATTTATAGAAAGTTACATGTCTAGGAGAGGTTTGAGTCACTAATTGCGGCATGAGTAAGGAGAAATTCTTATTGGAAAGCCCCTCTTTCACAGGAAGCTACTGTTGTCGATATTGTGATTACGTAATATTATTTGTGAATAATTAATTATTGATTCATATGATGATAAAAATATTGATTTATGTGGATATAGATGGAGAAAATTTTAATATGACAATTGTTGAAAATTAAAATTTTATCTTTTTTGATAAAATAATTCGTTTATTATATTTTAATAATATAATAATGGTGATATTTCTACAATGAATGTGGGATATATGAGTATCTGAGGAGGAAAAGTATTTTTGTTGCAATAAATGTTTAAAACATGTTAAACATGTCGGTTGGACCCCATTTATTGGTTGAAATTTGATTATAGCTTTGTAAAATCCTCTAGTTTATGGATTTGGTCAATTTCTATTTGGAATTTGGAAAAACTTTCTTACTGCAAGTTGTAGAAATTGAATTTCCTATAAAAACTTGCGAGATTCTAATTTTTACGACAAAAGGGCTATTTATTGTGAATTATTGAGGTTAGAAAGCTCGATATAATTGATTTTTGGAAGTTTAAATTATTTTAAATTAGAAAAACGTTTTTCTTACTTTTTACTAGAAGGTGGCATGTGCTTTATTGAGTTGAAATCAGATTTCAAAGAGTGGCATAGGAATTTTGATATATATAATAATATTAAATTAAATTTTACGCTTTTGGTGTTACAGCGATTTCTATAAATAGGGTCTTTATGTTAGAATTGAAAATTACACGGCTGAAGTTTTCTCTCTCTATATTATCGGCGTATTCTTGTGAGTATTTTGAGTATACTTTGAGTATTGCTTATCTGATGCAGTTCAGTCATAACTTATGTCAGGTGTTTATTTAAATCTTGTCTTTGTGAGGTAAGGGATATTATTTTTTTCGTAATGATATTATTTCTTGAATATCATTATGTTGAAATATTGATCTGAAGTTTTTATCAAATTTGGAACTTTTGGTGTAGATTCTTATTCAATTATCTGATCTTATTCACGTTATCTGATCTTATTCACGAATCTGACCTTATTCATGAAAAAATGAAAATTTTTTAAGTCAAAATATCTAATGCGGATACTAGCTTTGATTGTATCCATGTTTTGATCATTCTAGAATTTTACACCACTATAATTATTTTTGAGGTATTTTGGACATGGATAAAACAAAGTCGAATCCTTAATCCTTAATCCTTAATCCTTGTTATTTTGTTTCCTTTGGATTCGTTTATTTAAAATATTTTCATCATCCTCGGTCTTAAATGATGATATTATTGAATATTTTGGCATGTAGTCAAAGATGAATGATTCTGAAGAATATCTTTGGCGTAGTGCAAGATGAGCAGTGTTTAGATGAACATGACCAGGTGATGAATATCTTTGGCTGTGGTGCAAAGATGAATATTTGATTCGGATATATATTGATTGATGTTCGAGGGATAAATTTGAATACAAATATTATCTTACAGACAATATCTATACTCAAAATAAATCCTCATCACATTTATTGATACATTATTTTACAAAAATGGTGAGGACTACTAAACAATTCTTTCTAAAACCTTCATTCCATTTTGAGGCTAAATACTACATTTATATTCTAGCCTCACGAGAAAAAAAATGGAACAAAAAGGAAAGGGTGAGCTCAACTAGCCCGATAAAGAATATTATGACTAAGATAATATCTGACAAATTATCGTTAGTCTTGACGGGGAAAATCTAATAGAATCTGATAGGCAACAAATTTTAAATCAATATTAGCATGTGAAATAATAATTCATTAGAAGAGTTAAGTAGAGAATGCAAACTCTATCTTACATGTATGAATTTAAAAGTTCATCGTCTATCTTTTATCCTGTAACATCAATCGATATATATACGGAATCAAATATTCATCTTTTTTCTTCTGAGGGCGAAGATATTCATCGATTAGTCGTATTAATCTAAAACACATTCATCTTTTGCTTCTGGGCGAAAGATATTCTTGAAATCATTCATCTTTTACTTTCTGAATGCGAAGATATTCAATAATATCATCATTTAAGGTAGAGAGATGATGAAAATATTTTTAAAAAGCGAATCCGGTGAAACAAAATGTGAGGATTAAGGATTAAGGATTAAAGTACTTTGTTTTATCCGTCGAAAATACCTCAAAAATAATCATAGTGGTGTAAAATTCGAGAATGATCAAAACATGGATCTGATCAAAGCTAGTATCCGAATAGATATTTTGAATGAAAAGAAAATTTTCATTTTTAGATGAATAGTCTTAGTGATTAAGTGAATAGTATACGTATCGTGAATAGTCTTTGAATAGTAACTTCGTGAATATCGTGAATAGTAACTCAACACCAAAAGTTCCAAATTTGATAAAAACTTGGATCAATATTTCAACGTAATGATATTGAAGAAATAATATCATTCTGAAAAAAAATAATATCACTTACCTCGAAGATTAGTCTTACTTGGTTGAAACAGGGATATAGGTTATGACTTGACTTGCTTGCAAGTATAGCAATACTCAAAGTATACTCAAAATACTCACAAGAATATATCGATAATATAGAGAGAAAACTTGATTTTACGGTGTGATTTTCATTCTAACTTAAACACACCTATTTATAGGAAATTGCTTAGAACACCAAGCGAAAAATTTAATATAATAATATTATATATATTATAAATTCTCTAGCTTACATCTTGAAATCGAATCAATCAATCTTAACAATCATATTAAATGAGTCCCAACAAATGTAAAAACGTTTTTGTAATTAAAAATATTTTAAACTTCAAAAATTAATTATTTGAACTTGAACTTGATAATTCATAATAAATAGCCCTTTTATCGGAAAATTGAAATCTCGCGACACTTTATAGGAAATTCAATTCTCTACAACTTTGCGGAAGAAAGTTTTTCCAAATTCCAAACAAAATTGGCCAAAAATCCACAAGCAGGCGATTTTTTACGTTATAATCAAATTTGATCGATAAATGGGGTCCCACAGACATGTTTAACATGTTTTAAACATTTATTGCAACAAAAATACTCTTCTCTCGTATACTCATATATCCCACATTCGTTTGTAAAAATATCACCATTATTATATTATTAAAATATAATAATATATTTAAATAATTATTTTATCGAGAAAAAGATAAAATTTTAATTTTCAACAATTGTCACATTAAAAATTTTCTCCATCTATATCCACATAAAATCAATATTTTCCTCATCATATGAATCGATAATTAATTATTCACAAATAATATTACGAATCCTGATATTGTGACGAGGCGGTTCAGGAAGAGGGCTTTCGATAAAATTTCTCACTTCTTGGTAGCTTGATTAGGTGACCAAACCTCTCCTTGAAGCGAACTTTCTAGACATTGCCAATAATGTTATCTAATAATATTATTGGATAATATGAATTATTGCTTCGATAATGAAAATCTTGTGTAATGATTTATTGAAACAACGACAATATAAAATATCAATATGACAATTATTAAATCGATAAAATCTTTGAGCGATAATTCATAACCATTATTGAGTAGTGCCTTCTTACGTAAGATCGATAATTGGTGCGATCTGGTGTCTTCTTGTGTTTTTAACCACAGAGTATTTTAACGATATTAGCAGTATAACTTTGTAGTTATTTTAAACAACTTATATTTATCGTTTTCTTCGTCGATCGCTTTTTAGTTATGGGGCCCACAAAAAATTATTGGCAAAATAAATACGAATATTCCCAAAGCGATGAGAATATTCCGACCAGCGAATATTCCAAACAATGATGAATATTTTATAACCACTTGCTTATTTTGAAATATTTGCGTATTTTACCCATAACTATCCACATTAATCAAATCGACCCTTACTATTTCAAAATAATAAATAGAAAATTAAATTTCATTAATAATAAGTTGGGGTCTTCTGACCTCCCTCCTTATGAAATTTAGTCCTCGAAATTGGCGTCGTACTTTGTGTTTGAAAAGGTGAGGATACCTCGCTTTCATTTAGTTTCGATTCGGTCATTTCCTCTATAGCATGATTCCTCCACAAAACTTTAACTTGTGGTATGACCTTTCTTGGCGTGGGACGTGCTCCTTCTATCTATCAAGATCTTGGCAATTACCTCCTCATCGTTAAGTCTTGACTATCTCGTCGGTTCTAACTTCTATAACGTGGTTGGGTCTTTCACATATTCTGAAATGAGATATATGAAACACATTATGAACACGAGACATACTCGGAGAATGCTTGCAGTCTATAGGCTACATTTCCTACTCGGTCGAGAATTTGAAATGGACCCGATAAATGCGTGGATTGAGCTTTCCTCTCTTCCCAAATCTTGTAACTCCTTCCATGGAACGACTTCATGACATGTCATGATCCCCACACTAAATTCCCGTCCTTTTCGATGAAGATCCGCATAACTCTTTTATCGATCTTGTCTTGGTTTGTATCGTTGTCGAATCATTTGGATCTTTTAGGTGATAATACGTACTTAACTTCGGGTCCCAACAATGTTGCTTCACCCACCTCGTCCCAACACGTATTGGAAGCGACACTTTTAAGTCCGTATAATGCTTGAATGGAGCCACACTATACTTGCACGATAAGCTTTGTTGTTGTGGGAGAATTCCACGATGGTAAATACTTATCCCAGCTGCCCTTGAAGTCTAGGACCACAGTCTTAATAAATCTTGAAGTTTGAATAGTCCTCTCGATTGTCCGTCCGTTTTGAGGATGGTATCTTAAAAAGCCAATCGTAAATCCGTGCCCATAGCTTTTTGCAAGCTAACCCAAAATCTTGAAGTGAATCTTGGGTCGCGATCAAAACTATGGATCTGGGCGTGCGTACAACCTCACAATCTCATTCACGTCATCTGCAAGGCGTTCAAGGAATAAGTCTCCGTATCGGCAAAAATGAAGCGGAACTTGGTTAATCTATCAACAATAACCCAAATAGCATTGATGCCTTGAAAGCGTAGTAGGAAGACATGTAATGAAATCCGTGGTAATGTGTTCCCACTTCCATTTGAATCTCAGTGGTTCTGAGCGGACCCTTAGGTACTAGATGCTCGCCTTTACGTTTGACAAGTTAAACACATTGAGATAAACTTTGCAATCTCTCTCTTCGTATTGTTCCACCAAAATGTATGTGAAGATCACGATACATTTTAGTACTTCGAGGATGGATTGCAAATGGTGTATTGTGTGCCTCCATCGTAATCTTGTACTTGAATCAGTCGTTAGGAACCTGAAAGTCAGAGTGGACTCAAGTATTCCTTCTTCATCGATTCTCGCTTAGGAATAGCTCCTTCTTGTACTTTCTTCTTCCGCATGCATCGTCCATTCAAGGTTGGGTGGCTTGAAGCGACCTTAACTTTTTCTATTAAAGTTGGCTCTGTCGTATATCTTGACATCATCGCGCTCGTTCCGCATATGATCTTCTACTGCTCGTCAGCGTCGATTACTGCGTTAAACTTTTTCGGGATGGTATTGAATAGTGTGGTGTAGTCTTTTCGATAGCTTCGAAAGCAGCGTCATTGCGCGTGTTGAGTTCTTTTTGAGTGAAGAAATATTTAAGGCTTTTATGGTGCGAATATATCTCCACTTTCTCCCCGTATAGATAGTGCCTCCGTATCTTTAAGCGAAAGCTATTTATGACTCTAGATCATGGGTAGGATAATTCCTCTCATACTCTTTAAGTTATCGCGAGGCGTAGGCTATGACTTTCCCACGTTGCATGAGAACACATCCTAACCCTTTTGCACGAAGCATCATTTGTAGATAACAAATCCATCCGAACGGATGGTATTGTTAGAAACAGTCTTAGAAATAAGTCTCCTCTTAAGCTCTTGGAAACTCTTCTCGCGTTCTTCGCTCCAAAGCGAATTTTGTATCCTTAGAGTTAAATTTGGGTTAATGGAGTAGCGATTAGAAAAAACCTTCCGAATCTCAGATAATAACCGGTTAAGCCCAAAAAACTACGTCTTGATCATGAAACTTGGTTGCTCCCACTTTGTATTGCTTGATCTTGGCGGATCAGCGGATACTCCATGTTTTGACACCACGTGCCCGAATGCTACTTCCTCGAGCGAACTTCGCATTTCTTGATTTGGCATATAGTTTGTTTTCACGAAGCCTTTGGAGTACCGACTTGAAATGGTGCTCATGATCTTCCACGACTTTTGGAATATATGAGGATGTCATCAATAAAAACAACAACAAATTGATCAAATATTCCTTGAATACTCGGTTCATCGTATCCATGAAAGCGCGGGGAGCATTAGTCGATCAAAAAGACATGACTAAAATTCATAATGCCGTCTGGGAGTTAAAAAGCGGTCTTTGGAATATCCTCGATTCTAATCTTGGTGATGATATCGAGCGAAGATCGATTTTGAAAAAATTGTGCCCTTGCATTTGGTCGAACAAGTCATCAATCGAGGTAGAGGATACTATTCTTGATGGTGACATGGTTGATTCCAGATAGTCGTCTGAAATCGCATACTCCGTCTTTCTTCTTTCTGAATAAAGCAGGGCACCCCGAGGAGATGTCTTGGGGCCAGAATGAAGCCGATGTCCAACAATTCTGTAGTTGGACCTTTAACTCTGAAGTTCAATAGGAGCCATTCGATATGGGGTTTTAGAAATGGGCTTTGTGCGGGTTGAGATCGATAAAGAATTGACTTCACGTTACGGGGTGAGGCCAGGGAAGTTCTTGAAAAAATCGTCGGGAAAATCGATAACAATAGGGAATATTATTCAAATTTGGCGTGTCTTTATTCAAATCCATAACATGGGCTAAAAAGCTTGACATCAGTTTTTCAATAAGCGAATAGCTTTATGATTAGATATAGCGGTGATTGATTTTAATGGTTTAGTTGCTTGAATTACGTCTGAACGGGTTGGTTAGGAATATGAAAACTATGACGCTTACGAAAACAATCAATTTTGGCATGATGAGTAGTTAACCATCGATCCTAAAATCACATCAAAAGCAAGTATCTTTAAAGAGATAAGGTCGACGGGTAAGGTGATGGTGCCAGCTTGAATCAAACAAGATTTATAAGCGATTGGATGTGATGAAAGTTTCTCTAGCGGAGTTTCCACGAGATAGGTCAAAGTCTAATTTCTCTCGGAATCGAGTTTAAGCGTTGAGCCTGGCGGGAGAGATAAATGAATGGGTATACCGGTTATCGAGTAAAATTATAAACTTGCAAAATTTATAAATAAACTTACCGTGATCACCTCGTTTGGGTTCCTCGCATTTTGACGATCGCAACAAACGCTCTTCCGGAATCGTTGACTTTGACTTTTACAGGACGATCTTTTGAGTCATAGTCCCCCATGAACTAGGTTTATTTCTGCGTCTGATCTCGGCGATATGTCCTTCCTTTCCACAATTATAGCGTACCTTGAGCTGTTGTGGGCGGTTTGGTGATATGTCCTCTTTCCGCATTTATAGCATATGGCCAAATTGGTTAGTTCTCCTCCCTAGAACCGATTCTTTATTGCGTATGTCGTCTTCACATAGTCGTTGTTAAATCTCCTCTTTTTAAAATCTCCTCTGACTAAACTTCTTATTTTTCATGGCCATGATTACCACCGGAGTGGTTACCATTTTGTCCGTCTGTTTTTCTTTCTCATTTGGTTATCATTATTATTACATTGTTTATATCTACAGTACGATCCACTGGTTATGGTCCTCGGTTGAACATACTTTCGTTATCTCGCTCTAATAATTGAGCCTGTTTACAACATCTGAATAGAGAAAAAATTTATGAGAAATGAGATCTTGGCGTATCTTAGGGGTTTGAACCTCTAAAAACATCCGCGTCATCGTTCCTCATTCTCCACGAAATGAGGTCTGAAACACGGATAACTCTGCAAACTTTGCCTCGTCTTGAGAGACAAATCGTGTTGTTTTGCTCTAATCGATGAACTCCACTTCCTTCCGTATAATGAACACTTTCGGAAAGTATTTGTCATTAAATAGTTCTGAAAGCGTCTCCCAAGACATCTTTGAGTCTTGGTGGATGGAGTGCAACTTCACGAGACTCCCACCGATGATCTGCCTTCATACCGGAACATAAAGGTGGCGAATGGAACCTTCTGTTCCTCGTGCATCCCAGACATCGAATATCTTGGTAATTTGCTTGACCCGTGTTTAGCCGTGATCGGATCTGGCTTTCCTTAAGTCAGGTGGTCCCAACTCTTTGAGCTACTTGCTTGTTTGTGACAACCCGTGAATTACTATCATTTCTCACGTATTTTGAACACGAGTCTCCTCGCGATTTTGCGTGAGCTGCAAAAACTTAAAACATCCCTCGTTCATCATCTACTTTCGGTTGGTGTTGTTCGCGGGAGGAACATTGCCCGACTGTTGCGTTCTCTCTCGTTGGTGAAATCTGAGAGCGTCTCCACGGTCTCATTTCCATTGTTAATATTCTCGATTCGACATTCTCGAATCTTGTCGTAAAACAAAAGGGTTAATTAAAATCGATATATCACATAATATCCTATATCTTGACCCAGTAAAAAAATAAGCTTAGGTAGGACACCTTTAGCGAAGGATTTACTCGTCTCTCCCTCTGGTTACATTCCAGATCTCATGGAGATCATATCACTAACTACGATACCAGTGTGGCGCCCCCAAAATAGGTATACATCACCCATTACGAGTTGTCGATCGTGATGCGAAGCAACTACTGACTTTATTATTACAGTACGGTAAAAGCGTGAGTTTGAATACAAATATTATCTTACAGACAATATCTATACTCAAATAAATCCTCATCACATTTATTGATACATTATTTTACAAAATGGTGAGGACTACTAAACAATTCTCTCTAGAACCTTCATTCCATTACCAGGCTAAATCTTTTATATTACTAGCCTCACGAGAAGAAAAATGGAACAAAAAGGAAAAGGGTGAGCTCATTAGCCCGATAAAGAATATTATGACTAAGATAATATCTGACAAATTATCGTTAGTCTTGACGGGGAAAAAATCTAATAGAATCTGATAAATGACAAATTTTAAATCAATATTATGGCGGAAATAATAATTCATTAGAAGAGTTAAGTAGAGAATGCAAACTACTATCTTCATGTATGAATTTAAAAGTTCATCATCTATCTTTTATCCACAAACATCAATCGATATATATACGGAATCAAATATTCATCTTTTACCTTCTACGGGCGAAGATATTCATCGATTAATTAAATATTCATTAAAACACTGTTCATCTTTTGCACTCTGACGAAAGATATTCTTGAAAATCATTCATCTTTGCACTACGAGGCGAAGATATTCCATAATATCATCATTTAAGGCGAAGATGATGATGAAAATATTTTTAAAAAAGCGAATCGATTGAAACAAAATGATGAGGATTAAGGATTAAGGATTAAATACTTTGTTTTATCCATGTTTCCAAAATACCTCAAAAATAATCATAGTGGTGTAAAATTCGAGAATGATCAAAACGTGGATCTGATCAAAGCTAGTATCGAGAATAGATATTTTGGACGAAAAGAAGAAATTTTATTTTTTCGATGAATAGTCTTGTATCGTGAATAGTCTTGGTATCGTGAATATACATTTAGATCTGCATAACCCGACTTACACCGAAAGTATTAGTCTTAAAGTGCGAATCTAATTGTTCGATACTTTGAAAACTTGATAATACGTAATTATATTTCAGAGAAGAACCTCAAAATACCATTTATAGAATAAACAATGTTTAGAGGCAAGCTTTCGGAAGAATTTATTAAAATTTAAAAAGCATCAATACGTCGAAAATCCTTACAGACACCCTGGAATTGACCGCTTAATTGCGTAAGAATTAATAATACTAATTAGATTAATATTTTCATCTTTAAACTTCTATTCTTGAAAATTATTCTTCTTGGTAGTATAGAATATCTCAATAATTCTAGTAAAAAATATCGCGTTTATTAGATTATTAAATATAATAATTTATTTAAATAATTAAGTTTTTTAGATCGGAAATAGAATAATTTATAATAAATAGCACAAAATATTAATTTAAATACTGTCGTAGTCGTTTACACTGTCCATCATTAAAATTAATAACTTGTTAGTTCATGAAGATAATTCCAAAATAAAGAAATTCTGAAATATTAAAATCATTTGTTATAATCAAATTTCGGTCGTAAAGGATTGAAGCTTTAACAGAGTTTTAAACATTTGTGCACGAGTGGCATGATTTAGTATACTCGTATATCCCGTGTAGCGACAAAATGGGTAATTAAGAAAGCTTTGCGAAATACGTAGTGCAAGAAACATTCTGACTTTATTATCCTGACAATAAGCGGTGAGTTAAATCTGATATCTTCTGGCAATATTTATACTCAAATAAATCCTCATCCATCACTTTTATTGATGCATTATTACAATAATGGTGAGAATTACTAAACTCTCTCTAGAACCTTTTCATTATTTTCAGAAGTGGTGCTACTTACATTCTAGCCTCGAGAAGAAAAATGGAGCAATGAGAAAGTGAGCTTACTCAACTAGCCCGATAAGAATGTTGATTAAGATAATATACAACAAAATTATCGTTAGTCTACCAGCGAGGAAAAATCGATAGAATCTGATAGTACAATGGGTTTCGGATCAATATTATTGGTGCCGAGAATAATAATTAAATGAAAGTTACGTAGAGAATGAAATCTCACATAATCAGTAGATTTACTAAGATCCATACAACGATATTTTATCTTCCTAACATCATGATGATATTCGTCTCGAGATCAAATATTCATCTTTTAAATCGATATTAGCGGTGAAATAATAATTCATTGATCGGTCGTTAAGTAGAATCTACAAACACATTTCGTGTCTGTTTAAGTATGAATTTAAAGATATTCATCGATCGATTAATTATTACATTTAAACACATTTTAATGCTTCTAAACTGAGACTGAAGATATTCATCCGATAAGTCGTGTTAGATTTAAACACACTATTCATCTTTTACTACGGGCCAAAGATATTGTACGTAAATCATTCAATCTTTGCTGGCTACGGTAGAAGATATTGAATAATATCATCATTTAAGGCGAGGATGATGAAAATATTTTTAAAAGCGAATCGATTGAAACAAAATGACAAAGTAATATTATTAATTAGTACTTTCGTTTATCAGGTTCAAAAATACTTCCGTAAATAATCATGAGTGAAGTGTAAAATTCGAGAATAGTCAACGTGGATCTGATCAAAGCTAGTATCGAATAGATATTTTAGGCGAAAGAAAAATTTTCATTTTTACGGAGGTGAATAATCTTAAAATATTAGTGAATAGTCTAAGTATCGTGAATAGTGCAAGTATCGTGAATAGTAACTCCAAAAAGCACCCGAGAATAGAAATTCATCAAAAAACAGACGTATTCACTTAGAATGAATAATACAGTGAATAGTAACTACGCTGAATAATAGCATTCTTATGAATATGAGCTAAATGAATAAATGTGAAGATAGCGTGAATAAAGTTCGAAATTTGATAAAAAGTACCCGACCGATATTTCGAGAATAATGATATTGAAGGGTTAATATCATTTGAGAAGAAAATAACATCCACTTACGCCGAAAATCGAACACTTAGGAAGGAAGAATTGAGGTGATCTTGAATGAAACTTATCTTCCGATGCTTGACTCTCAAGTGTCTGAAATACTCACAAAATCTAGCTCGATAAGACCCATAGAGAAGAAGAGAAAACTGTATTTGGTGTGATTTTCAATTAACAGCCCTATATTTATAGGAAAATGTTATTTTGCAACTAACTGAAACTGACACGCTACAAGTGGCTTTGCTGGCTTTCTTATTACCACCCACCACATTTGAAATAAAATTTTAGCGCATTTTTCTACCCGACCCTGAAGTGAAATTTTTCAATTCTAGAATTTTCCACGAAAATCAATTATAAACCCTAATTTAAGATCAGCCACCTCTTAAAATTCCACAACAAAATCATTACGTGCATTTTTAAGCGGTTGAGGTATTTTTGGACATATACTTTCAACTTATGTATATATAACATGCTTTAAAATTACCACGATCAGCGGTGGGATTAAATATTATAACCCATGATATCTGAAACCCACGATTTGATTTTATCTGCTCGATTCAGATAAAATCTTGATAAAACACCTCAGCATTAATTCCTTCATTAATAACCACATAAAATAAATCCATCATTTATATTCAACATAAAATAAATATTTCCTTATCATATGAATCGATAATTAATTATTCGCGGAATAATATTAAAGATCCGTATTAATGACGAAATTATTTCCGAGGGAAAGGGGCTTTCGATGAGGATCTCTCGCTTCTTAGCGCGGATTAGGTGACCAACCTCTCTTAGGCAAGAACTTTCTAGACGTTACCAATAATGTTATCTAATAATATTATTCGAATAATATAATTATTGATCGATAATAGAAATCTTTAATGTGGGTGACGATTATTGAAGCAATGATAATATAAAAATATCAATGGCCGACAATTATTGGATCCCATAAAATAAAATATTGAGCGGTAACTCATGAAAATTGATTGGTAGTGCCATCTTACGTAAGAATCGATAATTAAACAATCTTTGTCGATCTTGAGTGTCTTCTTGATATGACGCGCGAAGTATTCTTGTGTTTTAACCTGTAGAGGTATTCCCCCATCTTATCTTATATGTAGTACTGGCAGATTATTTATAACCAACCAAACTTTGTGGTTTTTTCAAATCGAATCGGCTTTTCGGTTATAGAGGGCCCTACGGCCGTTTTAGCTGCAGCGAGTAAATGCGAATATTCTAGGCGGTGCGAATATTCCACGATGACGAATATTCCCAAACAAAATGAATGTTTTTATAACACTTGCTTATTTTAAAAAAATATTTGCGTTATTTAACCACTTAACTATCCACATTAATCAAATCAACCACTACTTATTTCAAAATAATAAATAAAAAATTATTTTTATTTAAAAAAATTTGAGGGTCTTACTTGTGGTATGACCTTTCTTGGCGTAGGACATGCTCCTTCTATCAAAATCTTGGCAGTACCTCCTCATCGTTAAGTCTTGGCTATCTCGTCAGGTTACAACTTCGATAACGTGGTTCGGGTCTTTCACATATTCTGAAATGCAGGATATGTGAAACACATTATGAACACGAGGCATACTTGGAGATTGAGTCATAGGCTACATTTCTACTCGGTCGAGAATTTGAAATGGACCCGATAAATCGTGGATTGAGCTTTCCTCTCTTCCCAAATCTTGTAACTCCGCTTCCATGGAAGCGACTTCATGATATATCGATCCTACATTAAATTCCACGTCCTTTCGATGAAGATCCATAACTCTTTGTCGATCTTGTCTTGGTTTATCGTTATCGAATCATTTGGATCTTTTAAATTGAGTAAATACGTACTTAACTTCGGGTCCCAATGATGTTGCTTCACCACCTCGTCCCGACATATTGGAAGCGACATTTAAATCCGTAT